>LS936711.1:45260-58251 GCA_900490955.1 Micoletzkya japonica | reverse complement strand
AATAGCGAATTGACCACCATTTTTGAATTTTCTCAAGAGTGGCTAAGCCAATGGACACCAAATGTTCAGAGAAAATAGAATTCATAGACGCGAACTTAAGTTTTTAAATTCATAATTTTTTATTCACTGATTCGCCTACAGGATCGAATCCTATGAGCGGAAACCGCTATTCGCTATTAGAACGCTCGGAATGCTGTGCATTCATCCCATCCTATCCTCTCCTTCTCAATAATTACCATCCACATTAGGTATATGGCTATCATTACGGTCATGAAGATCTTAGGAGAGAATGAGGGAGATAGGGGAGAATGAAGAGAATGAAGAGGGTTGAAGAGAATGAAGACTACGAGGTTGGGGTGAATGAGTGACACCTGCTGGCAGACTTTCAATGGGACATGGTCTGACTTGTGGAAAAGAGACTCGTAGTTATACCAATAAGAGAGGGGGGAAGGGACAGACAGCTGGTTAAGGTGAGAAGAAGAACCGACAAAGGACTAATGAGACAAGGAAGACTAGAGGGGACTGACTGCACTAATTACAACGAATGAAAGACATGACTGACCTCGAGGAGGAAACAATCTCAACGACTGATTATACTCTTATGAGTCAAGGATGACGAATTGACACTGAGCAGGGAAATAGGAGGACAGGGAGGGAGGGAGTGGGTGGAGAGAGACTACGATAGACACATACCGGAAGACAAGTAGTGGAGCATGTGAGGCAGAGTGGACTCACAACGGAATCATAAGCAACCGACTCAGGATACGGCTCATTTTCGTGAGCAACCGACCGAGTGGAGAAAGTGACAGGGGGAACCAAGCAAAAGCTGGGAGGAGAAGGGAAAAGAGAAGGGGAGGAACGAATTGGAAGTTAGACGAGTATACAATGGGAAAGAAAGGAATGGTGAACTTGTAAGATGAATAGGGTATACGGAATATAGGGAGAGCTGGAGGAAGGGAGAAGGGAGGGAGACGAGGAAGGAAAGGGAGGAAGGAAGGGAAGGGGAGCGAAGAGAAGGAAATGTATCGAGAAGCAGCAAGGACTCTTGATGTCCATGAAGACTTGTCGAGGAGTAGCCAATGACAACTTCACTTAGTGTCAACCCAATGAGGGAGAGGAGGGGGCAGGGGTATGTGGGGGTGAAAAGGGTGGGTGACCAGAGGGGGAGAGAAGGTAGGAGGAATAGGGGTGAGAATGGAAGGAGAGGAACGGGTCCAAGGGAAGACTGCTTGTTCCTAATGTTCATGCATTGCTTTCCATTCAAGACGAATTGCTCGTCACTGAAAACACTCGAGTCTAACAAAGAAATAAGCAGCTTCTTGCGTACCCTTCATTCTTCATCTATTCATCCTTCCTCCTTCTCCTCCCTTCCTATCAATGTCAAGCACCGTATGTCTGCTCATTTGGATTATATAAAGGACGGGGCAGATTTAACCGGAAGAGGTTTAGATTATGGACAGAGGGAAGGTGAAGGAAGGGACTCAAACTATGAGAGGAGTTGTCGGAAGGAAAGAGTAGATAGGAAGGTGAAGAGGAGAGGTCAAGAAAGAGAATGGGACTTGGGGGTTACCGACTGAGGAGAAGGCATGACAGCATAATGAATAGGTGAGATGAGACTTGCGAGGGGGGAGCGAGAGGGGATAAGGAGGGAGAGCGATAGGGGCAAATGAATAGGAAGTGGAGGGAATAAGGAGGGAAAGGATTCAATGTGGTTAGGCACGAGAAGTCGAAGATGCGTGAAAGGAGGGCATGGAAATGTGGCCTCGAGCCATTCATGTCTGTCGACACGATTATGCAGTAATTGAGTGAGGGGCTTCGGTCCTTGGGAGAGACATTCCGAGACTAGGCAGAAGAAAGGACAAGGCAGATTGACTGAATAAGGAGGGGTAGATGGGGTCGGGAGGGGATAGAGGTACGGTACATGGTGCGGGGAAGGGATAGGGGTACGGTAAGTGGAATAGGGATATCGTAGATGGGAGGAGATGATGACACACACATTATAGGGGAACTGATACTCTAACAGAAGGAGTGTAATTAATCGAAGGAACGACATGTGGGACAAGCCATTGAGAGACTATTAGAGGATTGGATAAATGAGAAGAGGGGAGAGGCTACTTGGACCATGGGCGAAGACGGAAGGGAGGGACTCGGTTAGGGGAGGATGGGAAAGGATTGCGATAGGGGAGAACCCTTTGATCTCACTTGCATATGAATGATGGGAAAGCAAAGAAGAATAGAGACGAGAGGAAGTACCTAGAGAGAGTGCACAGTTGACTGTTTCGACCTACACAGCTGGCCTCTTGGACTACGACAGATCCCCTCGAAAGGTGATACGAGAGAGAGGGAGGGACTGTACATCTGGAAGAGACCACAGACAGACAAACGGAAGTGACCGTATATCAAGAGGAGCTGTTACTCCGATTGCGCCATTCTTAGAGTGGTAAGCAAGAGCGAACACGGAGAAGTAGATAGGCTATAATATGTATTATGGGGGGTTAACCAATCTTAAAAGAATGACTTAGCTTAAGCTTGTAATCATTATCGGATGTTCATGATCAAAGATGCTCATGCACATCTTGTAGTTAGAGATACTTATTTAATTAATCGCTTCAACGAAATCGGAAATTTAAAAAAAGGGTAAAACTATAACTTATACTACGGTAGTCAGAATTAATTGTATAATTGATTTTTTTCGATATACCTTTTATGCTGAATTTCTGTGCAAATCACTTGCAAAGTATTTATGGACATGTGTTTTTAATAGATTTTGTCTAACTTTATTAGTCAATTGGACTATTGTGGATGGTGAACCAGTTTTGAGACGTTTGTGACTGCAGTGGTGAGGGGGGAGGGAGGGTTATCATTTGGCTGCTCCCTTGAACCTGCGTTGCGTGTCGCGTCTCATGCGAAGTCGTTGGAGTTATGTCTTTCTCTCCTTATTCCCTTCGTGTGCCCGTTCTAGTCGACAGACAATCCCTCCGATGGAATCTCTCGTTAGACTATACTATGCCTCAGCTGTGTCTGCTGCAGATCCCAAGAGCAGGGTGATGAAGGTGAGTACTTGTTCTTGTCTCTTAGTACTCCCTTTACAGTGCCTCACTGTGACCGACTCTTCCCTCGATGTATCTACTGAGAATATGCATGACTCTACCCCCCTCTCCCCTTCCACTCCTGTGTATCTGATTGCATTCGGAAAGGCATCCGGAGGAATGGCTCAAGGGGCTGAAGAGGTCGCCCTTATCACTTACTATTCACTTTAGTTGAGCGGAATAATAATCGAAGGCTATCTGTATTCTGAGAGGCAGTCAAATTATTGATACTGTCATCCATTTCATAACATCAATTTGCGGTTTGAGTGTAAATAACCGATTTTTTCTCAGGTTCTGTCGACTCATCTTCGTAAAGGCATTGTCATAGTGCCGCATGGAACAGAGGGATTACGGTATGTGAAGCTTCTCTTTCTCTTTCCTCACCTATGAGTTGAGGCTAAACTCTCAAGTGCTATATGGAGCAAAGAATAATCTTCCTGACGAAGATTCGGTTAATGCAACGGGAAAAGTACGTTAATTACGATAATGGAGGAAATTCTTTGTTTGGATTCTCGAAATGATCGATAACGCGGAAGATGATTCTGTCTTTGTCGTTCTTATATCCGGTGGAGGATCGGCTTTGCTTTCATATCCCATTGATGGAGTGACTCTCGACGATAAACTTGAGACTATCAAACAGATGGTTAGAGCTCCTCGAGGGGTTAATCTGGGAAGGGAAGGGAAGGGTGGGGGGGGAAGAGAACGGTCGATTGAGGTGTCTATCGGGGCAGATATCGAGCAGTTGAATAGAGTGAGGAGGGAATTGTCGAGGGTGAAGGGAGGGGGACTTGCGAGGAGAATCGGAGATAGAAAAGTAAGGGTAGGAGTTGAATAAACATAAGTGGGGGTAACCTATGTAACTAATGCGTATGAAAAATTTATGATATCTGCTAACTTGGAATAATGTTGCTTCATGTCTTTTACAGACTATCGCTCTCATATTCTCAGACATCATTGGTAATCCAATGGATTTAATAGCTTCAGGACCCACGGTTGGAGGAGAGGTTAGTAGGGGGTACGGTAGGAGATGGGGTTTGCGTCATAGTCATTGTATGTTATTGGAATTGCGTGCACGTCATGTGGGAGATACTGTAGATGTCTTTTGTTACAGAGAGGAAACGTATGTGCATTGCTGGATCAATTGGATATCACACAGTCCATTCCTTCCTCTGTAATCAAAGCTCTTAATAATACACAAGGTACTCACTTTATCAGTTGATAGTTAATTTGTAGTTTTAATTATTAATATTTTCCTTAAGATCTTCCCACCATCTCATCCAATATTTGTAACGTAATAGTATGTAGCAATGAAGATGCGATAAGTGCAATGAAGGAAGAAACAGAAAAGGAAGGATACGAGGCAATTGTCAGTTGATTAGCGGAAGCACGGATATAGTTTAAGCATTATTTCATATAGTAGATTAGAGAGTCATATAGTAGATCCCTTACCCAACTCATTCCTACTGGAATGAGTTGGGTAAGGGAGGGAATGCAGATAGTGTCTACCACGGTGCAAGGAGACGCTTCGTCCTTCGGTCATTCCCTTGCCCGTCTCGCTCTCGCTTCCCACCCCCAACAACTCTCCCAACTTATATCTCATTCCGTATGCACCTCTTCCCTTTCATTTCTTCTCTTTCTACAGGCAAACTCTTGGCCATCTAAAGATGTAGCAATCACATCGAATAGAGTGGCTCTATTATTTGGAGGGGAGACTACGGTATTAGTGAAAGAGGGGAAGGGGGGAAGGAACCAACATGCTGCCCTTGCTGCTCTTCTTCAATTACACTCATCAAAAGGTATATCATTTTTGTCCAGTTAGCTAAATATACCGCTCTCGATCAATATACAGTAATCATCTCAATCTGTCGACATACCGTATGAACTCTTGTTGTCAGTGTCGTCATCCTTCTGTCTACTAATCGCGGGATCAGATGGTCAAGATGGTCCAACGGACGCAGCGGGGGCCATAGTGTCTTCGTGTCTCTTTCCCCTCGACCCCCAATCAGTCGAATGTGCTCAGTCGTCATTCGACAGCACAGACTCGTACAACTTCTGGAAGAGCTTCCGAGGTGAGTCTTCTTCCTCGTTTCGTCAATCTTCGCTTCTTCAAGATGGCCAATATCACTTTCAACCGGGTCTATCAGGCACCAATGTCATGGATCTGGCAGTGCTCCTAATACACTTTCCCTCCTAACTTACACATGGATATGCTTCTTACCAATACATAATAGTAATAACATTTTATCGTTATAGCTATAAATATTTATTATGAAAATGCCAGCATAGTCAATACTCGGAATGGTTTGTCTACCATTTCCGCATCCCTCACCACTCTTACAGCCTTCTTATAACATTATTTTGCATTTTTATGTACGTCATCGGTTTTCTTCGCTACAATTTCATCAGCTTTTCCTTAAATATAAAATAATACAAAACTAACGTAGTCTGCAATTTTGCGGCTTACCGTAGTTTGGAGGATTCGCATGAGGATCGTATCCAAGTTTTGACAACATTGGTGCAATCTAATATAATATCTTTCTATGACAAAGGTGAATCAATAATAAATATGCACACCTTATCAATATCTGCCATAATATCGTCAGGAATACCTCCAACCCACTTGGACAATGCATCTACATTAACTGGCATCACAACCTTAAACGTAACGATCTATCAGTAAGATTTTTTTAAACCCGCTTGGTCACTGCTGCTTTCAAGGTTGCTCAGTTGTATCTCCTTTCCTATTAATTCTTCATGATGAAGTACAATCGAATCCCAGGGAATATCGAGAAATGTTAGAATATCTCTCATAATCGATTCAGGATGCAATACCAAGTTCTCATATTTGACCTGCATTGAATAAATACAAAGTAAGAGGAGAAGGCAGTACATACCTTCATGCATTTTTTACCTAACTGATCACATTGTTCTACCATAACACTCATCTCATAATTCCACTGCCGAAGGGATTGTCGAAACGATTTAAGATCAAACCCAGTTACGGTAACCTGCGAATAGAAAGAGTTGGTAATAAATAAGCATACCTGTCGAGTAATCATAGAATGCACTGCTGCCCTACCGTCACGAATCATTAAAATAAATTTTGCGTTCGGGAAAAGTTCGTCTATAATCCGTGACATAGCATATTTATTTGAAAGACAGCTTACGTAGATATAGAGCGCTGTGCATAGTTAAGGGATCCTTATTGCAGAGAAGAGGAGCGAGAGTTCCATGACCAGTTATCACCTTAGAGAAGGAATAGGAGAAGTGAAGACGGAATAGATACTTGTAGAATGAAGCTAGAGATAGCTTTATTGATGACCTCGGAAGTGACACCCGCCTGTTGAAGACGATTCCATTCCTACACCCGTCTATGTATCTCTTTGCTTTCTCCAATTCAGAATCTGTACCTGTGGAATCCTCCATTGCTCCCTAATGGCTAAAAGTTTGGGTATTACTCGTGTTTCTTCTCCACATCTAACGAGAGGATGAGCATCCAGCATTGCTCTCATTAAAGTAGTCCCAGATCGAGGAACTCCGCCTATGCATAAATTGATATGCAACAATACGAGGGCAAAACTATGCTCATTATAGTGGTTTCTTCTGTGATAATGTTTGAAATATACGACGAACCGATGAATATAAGGGGTGACTTGTCATCAAATATTGAAGGGCCTATTTTTAATTCGCGATAGTGAAATCTACGATTTAGCTGAAAGTAAGAACGAGTCTCTGGGGAGTTTCACAATCTCTGAGGCCTAAGATCACAATAATGAATAATTTAAATGCAATAATCTCACTCACAATTAAGAAAATGACAAAGGTGAAAATTAACGAAAATGCGCAAGCTTCTTGTAATCGATGGCCACGACGAAGCATCTTGAATAGATAATGAATCCAAACATTCAGCATAATTAAATTGAACTTCGAAGGCTACCAGTCTCAACGGGTGTAATAACAGGGCAGCGTATCAGCGTGAAAGAGCATTGAAAGGGTGGAGCATATTGATATTCCAAGCCGCCACTTCAATGCAGATTATGTTCGCGTCTTTTACTTGTGTCAATGATTCAAAGACCATGGCATGTGCTTAGTATACGTTTCATTGCATTCCACGCATATTCATAGGAAAAGACAAACAAAAAGAATAAATAGACCCGAGATTAAGCAGAGTGCACACGTCTATACACACGTATAAAAATATCTATATTCCCTGTGGTTTGTCTACTCTCTGTGGATCGTTCACTACATCCACTGCTTTCTTGTACCATTCTTCTGCGTGTTCATGTACATCTGCTGTTTTCTTCGCTACCATTTCATCCGGTTTTCCTGCAATATAACTTCTACATTTCCCATATGCATACTGTATTATACTACGGTAGCCTAGTTATTCATATAATTTCTATACTTTTCGTTATACATACCGTAGTTTGGAGGGTTGGCTTTTGGATCGTATCCAAGCTTCGCCAACATCGGTGCAATCTTAATGAGTTATTATCGGCATAGATATTGCTTCAAAATAATTTTCGCATTATAAAAAATAACCTCGTCCATATCTGCTATGACATCATCCGGAATGACTCCTACCCATTTGGACAATGCATCGACATTCACGGGTTTGACTACCTCCAAAGGATAAGGTAAGCATTAGCGTACTGCGACTCTTCCCACCTGATCACTGCTCCTCTCGACATTACTCAACTTGATCTCTTTTCCTATCAACTCCTCATGATGCAATACAGTTTCATTCCACGGAATGTCAAGGAACTTGAGAATCTCTCTCATAGTCGGCTCCGGGTGCAGTACCAAGTTCTCATATTTCACCTGCAATTTTACTTCTTTTTCCTCCTCACCCATATTTAAATTCCGACCTTCAAACACTTGTCGCCCACATTATCGCACTGTTCCATCATCATAGTAATAGCAGTATTCCACTTCTTGAGAGATTGTCGATACGAACTCAGATCGAATCCAGTTATTGTAACCTACACAACAACAGTAATCACTAATATACCGTAGCGTAGCGTAACCTTTCGAGTAATAATTGAATGAACGGTAGCTCTTCCATCACGGATCATAAAGAGAAACTTGGCGTTGGGGAAGATCTCATCTGAAATAGATGAACAGAAAGAGAAAGTGAGGGAAGATAAAATAACTCACTTAGATACATGGCACTCTTCATTGTGAAGGGATCCTTATTGCATAGACGAGGGGCGGGATCTCCGTGACCAGCCATTATCTGAAGGAGACGGTTGGAGATAGAGGTATTAGGGGGGAAGGGAGACACTAGGTAACACGAGACATTTACAAGGGGAGACAGGAGTGGAGTAAGGGCACCTGCCTCCAGAATGAAACTAGTGATGGCTCTGTTAATAACATCTCCAGTAACTCCCGCTTGTTGCAAACGATTCCATTCCTTAATATTCACATTTAATTAATTATTTACTAGAGAGCAGGAAACGGATCAAAGTTCACATAGCTCTGCGAACGAATCTTGTCTATACAGGCATAGGAAATATAATTATGAAAACGGTCCGCTTTCCATTCCATTACTTACTACAGTAAGCATGAATGCGGCATACCACCATACCTTCTCACTCTTTCTCCATTGAGCTCTCAATCCGAGCATCCTTGGTATTACTCGTGTTTCTTCTCCGCATCTAACAAGAGGATGAGCATCCAGCATTGCTCTCATTAAAGTAGTCCCAGATCGGGGAACTCCGCCTACAAGAGAATGCAGTTAACAAAGTACAAATTGACTGACCGATGAATATCAACGGAGACTTGTTGTCCACTACTCCATATTTCGTCTTAATCTCGTGTTTCACAACCGGAGAGACCAGCTTAAGAAGGAAATATGGTTGAGGCCAATGAAGAGGTGCATTACCTCCATTCGCTGTCCCCTCATTACGGCACTCTCCGCATACCCATTTTGAGAGAAGCTCTTAATCACAGGAATAGGATAAATTAATAACAATCCCTAACAAACTTATTAGATAATTAACCTACCTATCTCCATATGAGAACCATAAAAAATCGACGTTACCAAGGCTTTGGTTTTATGATCATTTTATATAAAATCTTACTGACTTTCAGAGTTATTATTGAGAGCTTAGCTAAGACTTTCTACCAGCTACTTTATTGAAGAATCAAGGCATTTCACTGTCGTATTACGTGATTTGTCTGCCCCAACTCCTGAGTCTTTTTGAAAAGTTACCTGATTGGAGGAGAAGGCGAAGTAGAAAAGAAGAAGAATAAGGGCCGCAAAGACGCAAAATGCTTGTAATCGCTGTCCACGACGGAACATCTTCAAGTACTCTTATCGAATGATTCAACTGCCAATTCCAGTATTGATTCAACTGTCAAATAATGAAGGACAGCTTGGATACAAGCGACTCAACGACCAAACTAGCAAAACTACGCTCTACCCGGCGATCCACGAAGCGTGCCGCGGTCGCCCTGCTCATATGGTCCAGGAGCTTCACTCCTGGACACATAACACAGGGCTCCCACGGCACGCTTCACGGATCGCCTAAGCTTGTGTGTTAGTAGGGGGGTGGGCGCCTTCGGCGCCCACTGCTCTCCATACACCTCAACTACATTTGGTTATCTTTTTCATGTCATAGGCAATGCTTCCGGAGGCTCAATGCATACATATGAAAGGAACAGGGAAGAGAGGACCAACCGCGCGCCGCAAGAATTCGGAGTGGAATGAGTACAACACTTTGAATCAAGCAAGGAGGTAAAGCGCGCGATGAAGAATGATGAGCGAAACCCGAGTTCGGGTGGCCATATACCAAGATAGAGTAGTGGTAGGAGGCTGCGCTTGATAATCGGAGTACGCAATTTCGGATCCTACCTGCGCCAAATCTTTTTGTACATTTTGCCAAAGTGCCCTCGAAAAACTTTTTCTCGGATGACATTTTGACCAAAAATGATCCCCGTGCGCTGAAAAGTATTCTGACAAAAGTAGAAGAGTTTTTGAAAATTTTCAAAAATATCGATTTTCTCAGCCATTTTAGAGAATTTTCAAAAACGAAAAAAATGATCCCGAGGTATGAAGAATTGAATAGGGGTCTTGTAAGAACTTTTTTTGAAATTCGCAATTCTAAAGGAGATAATCGACCTACGCATAGACAGACAGACACACACACAGACAGAAGGACAAAATTTGCAGTGATTTGCTAGTAAGAAGTAAATAAATACAGTTCAAGCATTTACACATTCAAAATAACAGGCCCCTGCTTCTTTCTAGTTTCCAACATAAACTTCTTTTTTATTCCTGCCACGCAAGAAATGAACAATCGGGTACTTTTTCTGTATGAGTTCATTCATATATACCAAATATTTCTTTAAATAGAATATTTCATGTATTTCGTATGCGGTTATAAGACTTACTTGATCAAGTATCACTTGTTATATCATGAACAACGGGAACTTTTACACGAAGTCCTTCTTTGTCTTCTTCTGATTTGCATCAGAGACGCATCTGAACACAACGACATTTAATCGAATCGAAATATGTGATAAGCACTCGGGAACGGGAGGAAACGCGGAAATACTACTTGCAGGTCACTTGCAGGTCACAACAAATAACATTAAAAAAGTAAAATCTAGTAGCATACTCCAACAGTTTAACGAGACATCCTAGCTTCAAAAGAAGCACAAGGAACCTGGAGGAAGAAAACAATGGGTTGAAACTTAAGTATTGCGTGGAAGTGGGATAAAGAAAGTCAAAGGAGGCGAAATGCGAATGAAGCTAAGTGTGAAAAGTCAAGCAGTGAGAAAAGAAGGGAGAAGAGAGCAGCCAAACCCCGATCCAAGTGCACTTTCTCCCGCAACGCGCCCTAAATAACATACGGAATCGCAAGCATTTCTAGTTTAAGGAAGAATGATATACACTACAGGTAGCTGAGGAATAAATACACGTCGAATACGGGAGGGAAACATGTTGGGAGCTACCGGGAAACCACAGTTACTGAGAGGGGTACGACAGGACGGTTGGCGGGTCACACTTCACACACTATATACCGTACTCTACTTTTGCATAATATTATATAAATCTTTTTATGATTTGATAAATGGCAATACGTGTAGTACAGAAAGGTAAATAATATGCAATGGCCGAAAAATGCGATAACTTGAAGATAATTTTTTTCGAGAACGCATGTGACATTATGTTACACATGTTGTGATGGTAATTTGAAAAGAAAACTTTTACTAGCTGAACAATGCAGCACAAGGGAGAGCATAGCTAATAAGTACATTTATTCAGCAGTGATATTATCCTCACCCATCGATTTCTGTAGAGCAATGATGACATTCTGTGAGTGAATACAGTAATCAATGCCTTCTAGTAGCTCTGCAAAGAAACACCCCAATCTCTTCTCATTTTCTCTCTGTAATTCCCTCTAATCTCGCCATTTCCTGAATCCTCTAATAAAAGCGATTTCATTCGTGGAAGGAGTCGAATAGGGTTGATTAAGCAGGAGATGATTCAAATGAAGCGTGAGTGGTCGAATGGACAACAACTTGCGTTATCTGTCATCCCCCGACCGTATTCGATTAGCTCTACTCACTCTCGGACTCTCAAGACTAGTTCTCATATGTTCCCAATGTCAACCACTCCCCTCTGCCTCATTCCCCCTCCTAGCCCCCTCCCCTTCTACACTCCCTCCCTCCCTCTCCCTCGACTCCTCATATCCCTTATGTGTCCTTCCGTCTCAGATGTCTAAATACTTTCTATGAGTCCTTGCACGCCCCCCAAATTATTCCCTATATATTTATATCTCAAACCTAGCTAGATAAGCCCCTTACCCCTTCCTATCTCCTAACCCATTCGTTCACTTTTTGTTAGTCTGCCTGCTGTCTCTCCATTCCCTTCATCCATCTCTCTTTTCAGTATTCTCTCAATGAGATCACACTAAGATGTATCTCCCGTTCCTTCTTCTTCTCTTCTTTTCCACCTCTCACGTAAGTTTCTTCGATTACTTCATTCCGTTCCCAATCCCTCCTTCCATAGTCATCAGTTCTTCCCCTATATCCAACCCTATGATCTCTCCCCCCCTCACTCCCATCCTCTTCATTCCTCCTTACTACTATCCCCCCGTCCTTCTCCTTCCCCTCGCTTTCTCACATTTCTCTACATACTCAACAGAGTGTCCATTTGTACAATCAAAACAGAATAAGTCTCTCCGTATACCCCCTATCTCACTCTTTCTATTCCTTTTCCCTCGATTCCCCCAAACCCATAGTCCAACATCCGTCCTTACTTACTTCTCCTTCCGACCGAATTTCCGGTAAGCGAGAAACTAAGCAAAAGAAGGAGAAGATGTAAGAGAGGGATGATATAGGAAGGGAGTATGGCATGATGAGTTGCATAGGTACTCCCCCATCTAGCTCCTTCATGATATTCCTTTTTCTAAGTCTGTCAATTAACCAATCACTTTGCATTCAGGCGATCAAATGCAAGTGTACGAAGGAATCGGAGACAGTGGTCTGCTCGGAAGGGGGACTATGCGAGATGGAGGGAGGCTGTAGGTCACCAACTGTTACTCCCCTATCTACCACCTGCACCCCCTAGCTTCTCCCCCTTCTACCCACACCATCCCTCTTACACCCCCGTCCCCGTTCCCTTCCCATATAGACAGAATAGACTCAACTTGAGTAGTTCCCTTTCCTTCTCTCACCTCCAATCATTCAATGTACTCGAGAGACACACTATGCCCCCTTTGTACTCCCTCCCCCTCTTTTCCTCTCTCCCTCTACTTCTCTCGCTCCCTTTCCTCCCTCGCCCTCTTCTCTTCCCTTTCCCACTCATAGTAATCCCTCCTCAATCTCAATATGAGAGAGGATGGTAGAGAGTTGACGTTAGTGCGTGATATAGGTGAGGGATGAGTGAAGAG
>LS936711.1:26550-45160 GCA_900490955.1 Micoletzkya japonica | reverse complement strand
CCCCCCCCCCCCCCCTTCCCTCTCTTTCCCTAATAGCCTCCATCAAATATGGAGGCACACAGAAGGCAGCATACAAAATATGCATTGTGAGAGGGTCAATGATTAGAGTGACATAAAGTAAAAATAAGGGGATCAAAAGGGGAAAGCGTCGAAAAAAAGCAACGAATCCCAAAAGTGCTCATGTTATGTAACGGAGAAATGAGTTTTGGAATGCCCAATAAGCCTTTCCTGCACAAATTAGCCCATGACTTTAGCCGCTTGCAAGTCTTGCCCACCTTTAACTCCAAAAGTTTTCTTTGCATTCGTACTCTGTCAAGTTGTTAAAAGAGGGCATGTGATGTTTGTTGCTTGTCGCTATACAAATGAAGTGGACTATGTAACCGGATAGATTAGGGATTGAAGAGAAGTGAGCAGTACACGTTGATTAAGCCTGTCTGATGCTCGATCATCCTACCCTCGGGATACACTACACTTGTCACAGTAGAACACTACAGGTCAGTTCGTGTTTAGGGGAGGGAATCACAGTTGAGAAAAGTGAAGCTAACCCTTTTTAAACTTTTATGTAGACAGTTGCACAAAGCGGGAGAAATTGTCCATGCAAAGTTGAGGTTAAAGGAAATGTCCCAAAAAAAATCGTAATTGAGATATTCGTTCGAAACATTGCAAGATGGGCTAGACAACCAGGTGAGAAAAAATCCCGATTCGAAACGGCTCTCTAGGCTGTACGGCCATCTTAATGTGCGGTATACGGTATATCTCGCGGGGTAGTTTGTAGTCTAGACCGCCTATCTAAATAACCCCTGGCAATGCCTGCTCGCTCTCGCTCTCCGTGGAGCAGGGAGGGAAGAGCAAGGGAAGGGGAGAAGGTGTGTGGATGTGAGAGCGTTGGAGATCAGGCAATGCCACTGGGTATATTGGGAGAGAGGAATGCTTGGTTGAAACTACAAACTACCCCGCGAGATTTACCGTATCTCGCACATTCAGATGGCCATACTGAGGCCTAGAGAGCCGTTTCAAAGCGGGATTTTTTCTCATCTGGTTGTCTGACCCATATTACATTCTTTCGAACGAATAACTCAACAACGATTTTTTCGTGGGACATTTCCTTTAAGATGAACAGTCTGCTTGACTGCCCTCTAGGGCAGTCAAGCAGACTGTTCAACAATCTTAACCTCAACTTTGCATGGGCAATTTCTCGAATACACTTTTTGTTATAGAACGGATCATGTCGAACGAAGACTTCCAAGTCGAATAATCCCGTTAAAATATGTGGATGCGATGATGAAGACTATTGTAACTATTCATATTGGCCGGATGGGTATGTTGTTTATGTTATTTATGAAGTTCACGTCGTATCTCATTGTCAGATCTGAACCAGCTATGAAGGGCACGAAGACCAATTCATCCTTCGAATCCTTCTCCGTCTCTAGTCTCCTTCTTTTCGTATCCTTGTTTAATTTGTTATTTTAGTAAGTTGCATGCCTTTCATTTTTCAATTATTCAATAGAAAGCGAGTCATTTGTATGGGTATAAATACCTTTTCGTACATTTTCAAATAAATATGTAATTCAAGAGATCTTTTAGAAATGCAATTATCATTTTTCTAAAACGAGAATGTACAAGATTCCACAATACAAAGCGTAACTATGAAATAGGAATGGGTTACATGGGATGTTTAAAGATACAGTAATACTTCGTAAGCCGCGAGTACCGCAATTGAGTGACTATCGATTGGCAAAGAATAGTTTGTATATATCGAATACCGTAGCCATAACGAGTTTCCAGTCGGGAGAAGTTGAAAAGAGCCAAGAGGCGTCGATGTTAAGGAGGGCAGCTACGGATTGAACTTTCGTTTTGCTTTCTTCTTCCTGAGATTGGGGATACCGTAGGGATACTGAGATTGGGGATAAAGGATTACAATCATTACAAGGAAATTTTGTTTAATTATGGCAATCTAGTTACATATAGGGAAAAAAGAAGTAAAGTTACCAAGACAGAGTCCATTTGTATGAGATCAGGTCGGGCGATAGAGAGAAGAATGCAGAGAGCCTTTCCATCACTCCAAGATGAAGAGAAGTTGCTGATTGTACATTCCGGACACTCCTTCGATATCCTTAACATTAAGATGTAGATTGAGATACCCAAACAAATAAACGGTTGCAATGCGTGCCGTGGTCAACATTGCAACGCCACAACTAACGACAGAACACTAAGAATAAGCAGACTCACTTCTCATGGACCCATGCCAACAAGGCATTTCTCCTTGATGTCGGATCTCGTCCCTTCTTCAGGTCATTCCACAACTGAACACTTCGAGATAAGGAATAAAGAGTAAAGAAGCGCATGACATACCTTCGCATCTCCTTCAGGCTCTTCTTCCCTGTACAGGTCTCTATACCTGTAATATCTCGACAATATTCCCCTCACGAAGGAGTCGTTAACCATCAAAGCCCCTTATCCCTCCCCCCCTCTCTTCCCCTCCTCATCTCCCTTCCCTCCAATCACTCACTTCCTCACTTCCACCTCTGCCTCCTCCTTCAATTTCTGAGCTGCTCTCACAGCCAAGAGAAGATCTCTGATTACAGTTCTTTGTGTCTCGAAAGCGGACTGAAAACGTTCTTCAGTGGTAAAAGACTGTCGAGAAAAAAAGACAGTTAGCTCACAACGTGTCCAAGCACCTTGGAGGTGACTGATACGCGTGAGATCCGTAAACATATATGACGCGTTGTCTGAGAGACTCGAGCAGCTTTCACAGTGGCTTGGCACTAGGAATTACATTTTTTAAACGTTCGATGTTAACTTCTCCTGGTGCAGAATTCGACGCTGAATCCAATGGTGAAAACCGCGCGTCGATAAAAAAATTCTAAAAGAAGTTACGAGCAAAAAACCGATTTTTTGCTGTTTTGGTCAGCCTATTTTTAGAGACGTACATAATTCTACGGAAATGTGACACTGAAAACTGTCAACATATCATGTGAAAGCATTTTTTCTCTAATTTCCAGTGCTCTAAGCATTATACATCTTAAAGTTGAAAATAGGTTTCAAAAAGTGATTATCCAAAAAAAGATTTTTAAAATTTTTAATTTCTCAAAATTTCGGTATGACGGAGAGGGATTCATAGGAATTTTATTACAGATTTGAATTCCTCGATGTTTTTTACCCCTAGAAAAGTTGTTCCAATTAGGTTTGCTCGTGTGAGTATACTCGTTCTAAGCCACGGTCTACCGTAGCTTTCGTGCTGCGACGTATCAGGCCGTGGGCAGCTTATGAAACTGATTGCCACTATTCAGTCAACTTGGCTTCGATAGCGCTTGCTCCGGGCTTTCTAATCGCATTTTCTATTCATGACACCTTTTCCCTACAAGTTTTAAATTTCCATTTTTATCCGAAAATCATGGTTGGCGTTTAGCAGTTTTTACTCGTATTCAGCAAGATTTCGGTATGGCGGGGAGGCAGTGATGTCCGAAATTCTCACAAAGGTAGCGGGGTGTCGCACCCCACTACCTAAAAATCTATCGCACCCCCCCTCCAGCTAAATAATAATGCATAGAGCGTCATATCAACAAAAAGCTTTATTGGAATGTGCTTTATCGCAAACGCTACTATTTACGCTCTTCTTATAGCAACCCTACCAGCTCTTTTGCACATACAACATTGCTTGATGTTTTCGACTCTTCTTTTCGTTCCGATAGTCAATCTTGATTTAGACCACAATTATTCATAACTTCGTTCAGTAGTAATTTCCAATATTCAATACCTCCTCTATCGTATCTATTCTTCAGGTGCATCCGGTTGCGTGCTAACAATTAGTTTATTCATTAATTCACTCATTTACTCATCCTCACTTACTCACTTTAAAAATTTAAATTATCTTTTTATCTTATTAGCAGTTTTAAGTAAGATGTGTAGTGTGCACTAAGTGTCATGACGTCATTAATGAATGTTATTATTTTGGTTCGGGTGCAGTTAGCCTTAGTTGGTTTTTTTGGGTGGTTGTGGTATCTTGCAACAACATTCTTCGAGTTCGAGGAGTCACCTACCAGAAGAAAAGGCCATCTCGGGAACTATCTTTCAGTTTTCGTTTATGTAGTTTTCTTGTAACTTTTCTGCTATAGTCTACTTAATTTTGAATAGCAGCTCCATAAAGCTTTTCCCCACTAAATGGGCTGATGGTGTTGTGCAGTGCGTGTGAACAATCTTCCTCTGGGACCGGTATCGATGGCATGAGCGTCAAGAAGAGGAAGCTTTCATCGATCATCGCTTATCGTCGTCTTTTGCAAACTTACACATTAACGGCTCTGTCTGCTCCTGTCGAACAGCATTTCAATATTGCTATCTTGAGATGAGAGAGACAAGGATGAGAATCTTTAAATTTCTTCTTCTTTTTCTTTCCTACCCACTGCCCCACCCCCTATACCCACTGCGTATGGAGACGAGAGAGACAAGATGACATGACGGGAACCAGCCAAGAAATCGCTGACGATATCTCTACGAGATTCAATAGTTTCTTTTGCATTACTTTCTCTATCTCTCCCTCTCTTTTTTTCGATAGGCAAAATAGCAACCTATATAACCTGACAATAGTTTTGAAATATCCTACTTAAAGAATATACTTACCTACCATTTCAATTATTTGCACTGTTAGATATGATTGGAGAAACAAGTGATGATAATATCGGAGTGTGGCTCATATTCAGTCCATACCAACTAACATTCGACGATGAACCATTTGAAAATAGATAGATGATCATTTTTGACTTCTGGTTTACATTGCCTACTTGAAATAAGTATAGTGGATTAAAAAGATCCGTCGCAAAATTATTCCGAATATAAGGCGAGAGAGTATGCGAAAGTGAGAGAATTAGACTCATTTTGGAACGGAAGAAACTGACGGAGCGGTTTATTCCACTATACTTCTTTTGCGTTTATATTGCCCCATACAAATGTCATAGATAAGCATGTCTTTGTATGATGTTGCTTGGATTATAGTTCATTCTACATTGCTCAGACGCGAAAGATGCACGGTCAGGCTTCTTAAGATGTGTAAGAGGAACAAAAGAAAAAAAGAATTGAAAGATTTGGTTTATAATGAACCGAGATATGCTCGATCGCAATTGCCCCGCAACCGTCCCCAAGTCCCGGAGTACCTATATTTGCAGACACGTACTACTTCTAATGTTAAGATGTGAGCAAAACCGCACCCCTACGGGTATCAACCTACTACGTGACTACAATATTGCACTAATCCACCAACACCCTTAGCATAACCCCTTCAGCTTATCTCAAAGTTGCCTTCTGTGACATATGTAGCTCGATGTTTGACAGTCGAATTCTACTTAACTGAAGAAATATAAGCAAAAGCGCACCGCTACGGCTGTTATACTATCCATTGCCTCCATATACCTTCAATAGAGGTAAATTCTACTTCCGTCTTTCTGCTACAAAAAGGGAAAATCTGACATCAATTTTTCTCAACTTTCGAGGCTCGCCACAACGTTCAGACCGAAAATCAAGCAAAAGCGCACCCCCCGTTGTAGACCGCTGAGAGTACATCGAAACAAAAAAGAATATGAGAATTGGTTCAGTTACAGCCGAGATATCCGCACTCACAAACGTCCACAAATTTTTAGTTTGTGAGGCCTTTGTGGGACCTGCCGCAAATGAACACACTAAACATTTATGATCGGGGAAACATGTTTTCTGGGGTAGAAAAAGACGCTGAACAACGCTAGCGTGCGCTTTTGCTTGAATCTTCCATAATTATAAAGTACCGTAACCCGCCTACCATTATAGCGACTTCGAACATTCGCCTCTCTAAACTCAACGCAAAACACATCAAACATCGTTGAAATATTCTTCCTAGGGTTAAAAAATGTGCTGAAGAAAGCTAGATAGTCAGTTTTCCATGAAACATTCATTTTGTGTAGTACCGTAATCTGCCTATTAACTTCTCGACATACCGAACTTACCGTACTTGGACATCATGTTGCATCTCTCTCCTATCGACTTCTTTTGTCTGTTATAGCTTGTCTATTCTAATTATTCCGGTTGTTCCTTGTCACTTTTAAGTTATTATTCTTGTTGATTCTTCATCCTTTTTTAAATTTCATAGTCTCAGTACTCCAGTGCATGCAACCTGCCAATAACATATTTGCAAATTTCGTACCCCTAATTTTTCTTCGTCGCACCCCCCTCACAATTGTGAGGGGTCGGACATCACTGCGGGAGGGATTCAACAGAACTTTATTGCAGATTTGAATTCCCCGTTGTTTTTTACCCCAAGAAAAGTAGTTCCGATCAGGTTTGCTCATGCGAGCATAGAATGGCTCAGCCTTCAAGACTCCCTACCACTATTTGTTCAGCAGGGCTTCGATAGAGAATTTTTCGATCTTTCCAAATGCGCAATATGTTGTGAATGAGATTTGAAGATAGGTTTGAAAATTGGTGTTTTCCTGAAAGCATAGCTTGTGTCTTCTCTGGTTTGATCTCCTATTTGGCAAGATTTCAATATGACGGAGTGGGATTCATGGGAATTTTATTGCAAAATTTTCGAATTCCTCGTTGTATTTTACATCTAGAGAAGTAAATCCGATCGTGCTTGCTCATGTGAGCATGCCGGATAAAGTGTACCGCCCGTTTGGCGCGTAGTGGCTTCGATGGTCTTACCAATTTGCCTGTGTTGCCGGTTAATTTGTATAATCTACTGTAACCTAGTCCAAGTCTTTTCTCAGCATTACCACCTTAAAGTTATGCTGATAAGAATGTAGACTAATCTAGGGTATTATTGGAGGAAAAGGAACGTTGAGAAATCTTTGCAGCACACTCCGCTAAATACAGTGAAACTCTCTTGGCAAAATGCCAGCTTAGGGTAAAAGCCGGCTCCGGCCAAAGTTTTACGGTGTAAAAACCAATAAAACAGATCACACGGGTAATTAGAGTGTCGGATTCGAAACCGAAACCGAAACCCATTCGAAACATTCGCTTGCTGAGAGCGGTGTTTCGAAACATGGCTAGGGTTTCGAATGGGTTTCGAAACCCATGCGAAAGCCACGCCTCTATTTGATCTAATTCTCGCTTTTTCAAAATTGTACATGCTATTATGATGCACCTAATTAGCCTACACCCTGATTAATCATATTCGCATTCTACAATTACTCTCATTCGTCTAGCAGTTGTCTCGCTGGCCTCTTCCATCGCTCCTCACTAATGTTTCCCTCTTGCGTCAAAACAGGAAAGTTGCACTGTAATTATTGTAATACTCACTTAGATACTCATAATTCAAATCCTTGATAGTCCCCAGTGTTACCATGATTAAGTATATGAGTTTAGTCTATTTCAGTTTTCAATCGCCGTTTTCGTTCCCGGATACACTCGATCATTACAAAATACCATTTACCCTTTTTTTCAACTTTTCACGCACTTATCTTTGTCTAATGCCTCTCCATTTCCTTATATCTCTTGTTATCTACCTATTTTTTTCGTTTTAGCGCGATATTCTACATGAGCAAAAAGCGAACGCATTACCTAAAACATAGAGGTATACAATCAGCTCACATTTTTTTCTCTTTTTACCCTAATGTAAGTATATGAATTTAGGGTGTAAAACTGAACTGAGTAAGTCTACCTAGGCTTACCTACGCTATTTTTTTCAGTAAAAAGGTAACTATTTTCAATTCGTTTCTGAGAAAATTTTCAAGGCTACGAAGATTCATCATGCTACTGTTATTATTTTTTCCATAAAGAAATAAATTTACCGTGAAAAATAAGCGTCGTTATGTGCTAAAGTTTCTAATGGGTTTCGAAACCCATTCGAAACCCTGGGTTTCGAATGAGGTTTCGAATGATTGTCCATTGACTCTCCACCGGTTTCGAAACCTCAAGAGGGTTTCGAATGATGTCCAGAGTTTCGAATGCGACACTTTAGTGTCCAAGCTGCAGAGCACAAAACGGCCGGCAGACCTTGCCTTAAAACGAGTATGCTCACATGAGCAAACCTGATCGGAATAACTTTTCTGGGGTTAATACCCATCGAGGAATTAAAATCTGCAATAAAATTCCTATGAATCCCTCTCTGTCATACCGAAATTTCGAGAAAACTAAAAATTTTAAAAATCGGTTTTTGAATAATCACTTTTTGAAACCTATCTTCAACTTTAATATGTATAATTCTTAGAGTAGTGGAAAGTAGAGAAAAAATGCTTTCAAATGATATGCTGACCGTTTTTAGTGATAAATTTCTGCAGAATTATACGCGTCTCTAAAAATAGGCTGACCAAAAACCAAAAAAATCGTTTTTTGCTCATAACTTCTTCTAAAAAAATCGCATCGACTTTCACCATTGGATTCAGCGTCAAATTTTGCATCGAGTGAGTTATAAACATCCCATTATTAGAACAAAAATTCCTAGTGCCAAGGGGTGCTCGACCCTCTCAGACAACGCGTCATATGTTCTTACTGTAGATTCAAAAAAAAATAAAATACCAATGAAACAGTCTCTATTGTAATGGCCAGCTTCCATAAGCATTAGACTGATTAATCGTCATTTGCGTAGAGAATTTGGTAAAATGTTATAAAAGCAGAGACAGGAGGACACGCTGTGTCGTGATAGATTGTAGCATTATAATTAGAATGATCCCAACGACAATTTTTTCACTCTGTTCTGTTCTGGCCTTTCCGTCGACCATTACGATCAAATTGTGATAGTCGTTAGTCCCACCGTAATCATAATCATTCATTCCCTTACATACCTCGTATTCCTCCTTTTCCATATCGCTCATTCCTCCCCTTCCCTTCTTCTTATCCTCTTTCTCTTCGTTTCCTCCTTTCAATCTCAGAAACGAAGAAGAATCTTCCGAGTCCTTCAAATAGAGTTCATCAAGAGCAAATAGACTTTACAAAGAGCTCAGTGATCAAAATCAATAAATTGTATTTCTGCTAATTCTAAGTAGAGATGCAGAATCAAGGGCAAAATACTGTATTTGATTATATTTTTCGGGGCAAGACACCTCCCGCCCGCAAACCGTCTTTTATTATGAAATGACCCATACCACGCCGCAAAATTACCCCCACCGTTGTTCTAAACTCTCGATTTACATGCCGACCCTCCGCCGCAAGAAAATTACCCCGAACGCAAAATAAATTTCAAAGACGAGTATCTATCCCCTGTGCATAATGTGCTTCTGTTTGGTTTGATTTACGAAAACTTCGACTATGGTAAAACGCTTGACATAAACGTTTAAGCTAAGCTTAAATAAAACTGACAATAAACGGCAGACCCCCCTCTGCCAATTGTCTACGGAGTTCCAGTAGTTCTCGTTGTACAGTCTGAAATACAATAAAATGAATTATCCATGCAATACGTACCGTATGTCTATCCTTCTACCGTATCCTCTTATAACATATATATATACCGTACCCCTCACCTCTTTCTCTCGTCGTTCCCTGTTCAACGCTTCCTTCATTCGATCATGATCTTCCGTAACCTAATCGATACTTGCCTTCTCCCCTCCCACTTACAGTACTTCTCACCTCCTTCAATTCTACTACTGTAGCAGCCAACTCCTCTTTAGTACATGCCAATTCTTCGAGTAATTGTCTATAGGGGGAGTTGTTTTCAATGGAAGCAGTGGATACAGAGCGAGGGAATATCGAGTGTTGCTGTAACAGTAATCCCATCTGCCCCTACCGTACCCCTTCATACCTTTCCTCCCATGGTATTTCTCCTGAGTCCTTCCAACTCCTCTCCCATCTTCCTTATTCCACTCTCTACACTCATCAATCGTGGTTCCATCTCCCTCATCCGATCCTTCTCTCCACTTCTACTCGGTTTCCGTATCACATTCGCTGTATTCCACCCTTCCCTCCTTTCTCATTGCTCAACTTACTAATTCGTTCCCATGCGTGTGTAGTACTCCTCCCGAGTCCCTTCCTCTCTTCTTTAACCCCTCTTCTACTCGGCTCATTTCCATTCTCCATCTCCTTCCTTCAAGTCATGCTCAATCATTCTCAACCAATCGATAAGTATCACTAAGCCATAAACAAAGGCCTCGGCAACACTTCCCATCCATCTACTGTATGTGCGTGACTCTTCATCTCAATTAGCTCAACAATGTAAAACAAAACAACAACAAGTAACTATACAGTACAATATTATTTCAGCACCGATCAGCGTGACGGACCTGAGAATAGAAATAAGTGGAGGGAATGAAGAAGGAGAGATCACCTCGAGGAGTGTCCATCTGACATATCGGACATTCGAAGAGAACAGTCGGGAGCTCGAGGGAAGACGACGATTCACCGTAAGAGATACGAGAGCGGAGGGCAGAGGGGGGAAGATAGAAGCACAAGTGGCAACTGAAGGGACAACTGAAGGGACAACTGAAGGGACACTTGGGGAGGGGTGGCATGGCACGACTGCACACCACAACGACCACTACTGCTTACTAATTACAATTCGCTGTCTCCAGTCCCTGTGCCGAATCCTGTAGATTAGACTGCGTAGAGTACTTGGACATCGGTCGTCTATTCATGGATCGAGAGATACGAGAGGAAGTGGAGGGGAGGGAGGGGAGGGGGAAGGGGGAGGGGGAGGAGGAGGAAGGGGACATGCTCTTGTCCACTGCCATCTCCCCCATACGAACCACTCGGGACACCGATCGAGCCACTCGCGACAGTCTCATGGGAAGAATTCATTGCATAAACGAGAGTATCTACCTCTTAGACTCTGGAGATACCGTATCCAATCGAGCGTATCGCGCCCTCTTCAGTCTATTTTCAGTATGCGTATTCCTCTGTTTCCTCTTGTCTACCGTAGTCTCGTCGCATACTTCATAAGCACAGACATCGAACACGGCAGTATCCTCATTCTTCTTCTCTTCTACATGGACCCCCTCTTCCTCTACCACCTAAACCTCCCTTTTATCCCCTCTTCTCTCCTCTCCCCTATCACCTTCCAGGTAATAGTGCATCCCTCTTCATCCACCATCAATAGATCATTGGGAATACATTGCTGTAACATCGTTGACTCGTTATTCTTCTCTTGCCCTTACCATCGATTGTCTCGGTATCAGATGAGTGTTGCCTTCTTCATCCACCATTTGTTCCATTTCCACAACTTCCAATCCCTCCAGATGTCCATCTCTCTCTTCATTATAGTAATCGATCAATTGTATACATTCTCTTCCGTCATCTCCTTCTCCATCCCATCCTCAATCAATCAATATTGCCCTCTCACTTCTCCCCACTCACTTGTTCCGTAACTATACAAATCGTCGTCCTTCGTACCCTCTAGTCGATACATCTACAATGCCGTACTCTTCCACACCAGTTGAAACATCAACAAGTATTCAAACGAGCAAACAACGTCAATCTTGACTCTACCATATATACACAACGTTTTATTCGTGATCAAAGATATAAAGTGAGAATGGAGTAATATGAGTGAATGAGAGTAGTGAGGAGTGTGTCCCCTAGTTAATGGATAGAGTGTCCCCTCGTCGTCCCTTATGCATTCGTTGCATTCGTCGAGTTGCCAGCATTCGCGGCAGCAGCGAGAGCCCCCGAGGCACCAGGGGCACCCCCTCCGGCCTTCTTGCGACGACAGAACTTACGGTGAGTCGCCCAGTGACCCTGAGGGTACGAGTACAATAGGGGGAAGGTAGGGGTCGGGAGGGGTACGGTAGGGTGACAGTAGGGGTACGGTAGGGGGGGTGAGGGTAGCAAGAATGGGATACCTGCTGGCACTCGACAGAGCAATAGGCGGTGTTCCAGCAACAATGGTAGATGGCCTCAGACTCGCACTGCCAACACCACTGTTTCTTCTTCGTCGCTGAGATCTCCCTCTTCTGCTTCTCCATTTGCTGCAGGATCCCTCTTGTCTCCCTTCCGTCCCTCCCCTCCCCTTCCCCACTCACCTTTCCCAGTTCCAATTTGAGTGACTCTCGGTACTTCTGTTCCAGTTCGGTTCTTAATTCGCCAGTTAATGAATGACTCTAAGAGGAAAGAACCTGGTTGTGTCCAGTTCATCCTTGAATTGAGTAAGCAGATCAGTACGAATCTTCTGTTGATCCGAAAGGAACTCTTGATGAAGCTTAACATTTTATTTCGGTCTCTTTTAAAACAGCAATGAATATACCATAGGTTGTATGATGGAATAAACAGTAGACTAATATAGTACATGGCCTAGAAAGTGTACCTTCTCAGTCATCTCGACTAGCAGTTTCTCCCTACTCTGTTGATAGTCAGTGAGCCAATGTCTCTGGAGGTCCATGATCATTCTCTTCATTCTCTCATCCAAAATCCACGGACCTTCAGCGTCAGCCATCTGCAAAACACCGATAATTCCTCATGTTATACAGCAGCTATTGAATGCGTCTCTGTCAATGCTCGTCTTAAGCAATTTAACAAACCTCTTGTTCCTGCTGAGCATCAGAGATGGAAGCTACTGCGTCATCCTTATCCACCATCACCATATCCTCTCCCAACTTGTTCATAACCTTCCTGTCCTTATCTCCGATTAGTTGAGTGAGTCTCTCTGAATGTCTACTATAACATAATGCAATAGAATACGAACAAACACATGATTAAAGGAATAATAAGTGAAAGAAGGAGAAAAAGAGAGACATACGACGGGTCGCGAAGGGTATGATTGGGACCGGGCGTGAGTAGCCACTTAATAGTATTCAAGAGTACTCATAAGATAATGTCAAACAGTATTAATTAAAGATAAAGTAGGGGTAAAGAGACAGGATAGATTCAAATTAAAAAGGAGGGAAATGAATAATGCCGAGTGGGAGAGGCGTGACCCAGCACATTGTAGGTATCGTATGCTACAGTACACGGCGTCCCTCCCACCACACCACTTCAAAACAACCACACTATATCCATATCAATGACGAAATACGATATTACTTCTACGATTGGATCCCAAACAGTGAAAATTGGACACATGAAGTTGGTAAAAACGAAAGACGCGCACATTTTAAAATGATTTTATAAGTACGCGTGTATGACCTACTGTGTTTAGTGGATCGATGTGCGAGAGAGTACACAAAATGAGGAGAGTACAGAAAACACTGCTCTATTCTCAACTGTTCGCACGTCTTACTTAACATTTTCACTTTTCTTGCTTATAAAATTTTAACACAACAAAGTTCTTCGATTGCTAATCTGACTATTAAAAAAAATGTTGCAACTCTAAAATCTAGTGCAGTGATGCCTACCATGTTCCTTCCTCCTCTGCTCCTTGTATCAGTTCTTCTCTCGCTACAGTTACATCTTCCTTATCCAATTCCATCTCCATTTCCATCTAGGTAATGTTCCGTATTCTCGCCAACAATTCCCGTCGTTTTGTGCAGCGACAGGTTCGCAATCACGGACACGACCACCATGTAAGCCAATACAACCCCACTTTTAACATTCAAAAATATACTCCAACATTTCCATTATTAATTGTAATTGATTTGGCCATTTCAAATAAACTACTTTCATCACAAAAGAAGGTAAAAAGCGCAGGCTCCGGCCAACCCTGGACCTCCCTGCACCTATGACATGATGCCGATTCCGAGCCAGCCTTACGCTAAGGTTAGTAACTACTACACAATGAGACGATAAATAAATATTTTTGTCATTTCAAAAAGAGCTGTGTTTATGGGTTATCTTGAAGATACTCGAAGCTTGTGTCAACGGCTCAAGCATCATATTGTTCAAGGTACACGCTGAGCTGCAGACTAAGTTCAACACATACCTCGGAGTATCGCTTGTTCTGCTCGTCTCTTCACTGGCCTCGGTTCGCTTTCTAAACATAAACATTATAAAAAAACTAATTAACGAACAATTAAACAAGCAATTCAGGCGGTCTACACGAATCTGTGGATCTACGAGGAGCTTCAGCCTCCTCGTTCGTGGAGGGAGCGCAAGTAGAGAATGAACCACTCTCGCTATAGACAGCCATCTTTGTTCCTTTCGAACCCTTGCGGTTAGCTACCCGATAAAGAGAAATATGACAATTCCGAAAAATAAACTGTCTCTAATGCGACGCAAAAAACCATATACAGCAAAAAAAACTACAGCATATTAAGTGCTGAAAAGAGTGCTTTTATAAAAGAAAAAAAAAGAGTTTGGCTACCTCATTGATTATATTTCATTTTGTAAGTACTTTACTGTAGGAAGTGAATCACTCCAGGACAACGCCATTTCAAAACCTACAGTAATAATAAGTAAATAGTGCGTAACTAGTCTTTATTCTTAACCACATTATTAAAAAATAACATTATTCCAATATTCTCGAATTTATTTGAATGCTTTGAGCTCATCATAGCTGAGAAACAAATAAAATAGGTTAATGCTCGGAAGGCATACAGAGTGCTGATTAGATAGTTGTTTCGACAAGGTCAATTGAAGTAAATTGATGGCAGATAGATAGTTGTGCTGTACACTCGCTGCCTTTCCTGTTCTCAGAGATGATACTTCTCGTTATTCTTGCACTCTTCATTCCTTCATGCCATTCTCAAGCTTCGTTTGGAAAGATAGATGGTTTGTGAATATCTCTTGTATCAATTATGAATAAGTATGTTGAGGTGCCTCTGCTGTGGAGAAGGGAATTCTGAGATTGGGAACAGAGTTGGAGGGGGTGGACGAAGTGGAGACATTGGAGTCGGGGGAAGAGAAGGAGGACGATTACTCCTCCCTGCCTATCATCATCCCCAACCACTTCGATGAATCCCTCACTCGTTTCTGCTATCCCCGGTCCATTTCTGCCCCCTTCAACTCATTGCTTTCCATCTTCAGATCTCGTCTTATGCGTGACCGATTCTGCATAGGGAACATAGATTCGTATGCATACGCATGCGCTGGTGAGCCATTCCTATACCCCATACCATCACTCATCATTCCTCCTTTCCTCAACAATCCATATTCTCCCCCATCAGATTCTCGTCCCCCCCTCCAACTCGCACCCTTCTGTGTATCCTTCGATGATCTTTGTTACCAAGTAGACTTCCCAGAGGAGGAATGGTGTGTCAAGGTAATGAATGGAACCTCCTATCGACAACTGAATTCCCTCAAGGACTTCCGTCTGTATAGGAGGCATTGTGCATCGGAAGCAAGAAGAGTGCGGTATGATTGTCCATACAAGGAAGACTGTTACTGTGAACCCTACGAGGGACTAGCCATTAGAGCCGGACTGAGGACCGCCGAATGGTGTCAGAGGTACTGCAGGGAGGATACGGTAGGAGAGGACTACAATCGTACCCCCGTGCACACAAGTGACTCTCAGATACGAATTATATTGCAATGCCAACTCTCGCCGTAATAAGACGGAGTCCCTTATCTCTACAATGGAAGACTCAGTCAGAGTGCACTCTCATTGCTTTCGTCTATTCAATCTCGCCAAAGTCATATGCAATCCATATAGGTACGATAAATGCCCGTGAATAAGGGAGATTCTTAATTGTAAGGGCAAAGTTCGACTTCAAACGGTGTCAGAAGTTTCTGTTGGACTGTGAGCTGATAGGAGATTTCACTGAGGAAGACAAAATAATAGAAGAGGAAGAGAAGATGAAAGAAAGTGGGTGAGATGGGGATGGACAGGTGTTATCGGAATAAGTGCAGCCAAGGCAAGGAATAACGAGCACAGGGAGCCGCTAGACAGTTCCGTCCAAACACGTATCTTCCCGCATTTATATTTACCAATAAAATCGGAATTAGACTTTTACACTACCCTCACTTGGAGTAGAGCAACATTGCAGAAACACGGACAAAGACTCAATCAACTACTACTACTCCAACCCCCTCTTCCTCCTCACCTACAGTAATCCCCTCTACTCCTTCCAAAGCAAATCCCAACAAGAACCCCTTTTCCTCTCTTCGTCTTTTCTGACACCATTCTATACAACTTTCCTTTTATTTGACGAACACAACAATAAACTGCGCGGAAAAGAGTATGATCAAGTCTCAAAAGCGGGTATATGCGAGTGCCAATAAGTTCAAATATATCTACTATGTAAACAGAAGGGAACGGGGATCGGTGATAAGAAACGCGCGTATACGGACATTTTTGTTGTATGAGGGGGGGGGGGGGAGATGGAGGGGAACAAGTATATCAGCCAGCCATCATAGGGGCTAACTAAACCTCTACATGAGAGAAGCACGCAAATCGATCGACTCACAAATAATAATTATATAATGGAAGAGGATGTGGAGAGAGAAGACTGACGAGAAGACACTGAGAGCATTCTTCATCTCTTATGTATACCCACGGATAAAAGACGAACAATGACTCAAGTGAATCTCCCTTCTATATTCAATAACGAGAAGCGTTATCACAGATTAGAGTATTCAGAAGAACACGAGAGTAAGAGAGAGGAGAGAGTAGAATAGTACATTTACTGTGCAGTGGGGGGCACTCCGGTGGGGGCATTGGGGGCGGGGGTGGAGGTAGTGACGGGCGGCACTCCCACTGCATTGTTCACCGTTCCTCCCTGAAAAAAACGACGATACTGCAAACGCTTCTGCATTCTGCCATATTCAACAATATCTGGGTAACATGTCGTTTTTCAAAAGGAAATAAGTAAACCAGATTCATTTTAAACTACTGCAATTTTTGTAGGCATTGTTTGATACATACATGTGCTAGTCCTGTCCTCGAGTTTCTGCAGTCACCTTTACATAATTATAGAAAATGAAAAGCAGCCATCCTAACAAGCCTTTTACGTTATGATTCCCTAATGCAGTCGCCCATCCTAACGTCTGGTTGGACAACCGCGTCCATGTATGGTTTGACATCGCTTGAAGACTTTGAAACCAAATGAAAAAAATTCAAAACAAAGGGCAAAATATAGTAGTGAACATAATTAAAAAAAGAGTTGATTATATTTTGCTAATATTTCCTGAATTCAAAAATAATCTATAATATATGCAGAGCATTCCAATAAGCTTTTCAAAAAACATTTAAGCGAGGATAATAGCATTTCTCCATTTGTACTTGTTTCAACTCAACTATTTGAATAGAATACGAACAAAAACGTACAGTTGTGGCCTGGCTAGCCTTCTGCTTCAGCATAGTCCAATCGAATGTGTAGTCATACTGAAACACACCACTTCCAACTTCCTTTTCATTCCACACTCGCATCAGGCAACCAAGTCAGGGCTTCTGGTTTAATCGTGACGGGTGTATTTGAATAATAAAAAAATAAACATGGAAAACTAGCTGTGTATATTTCTTTCCACCAAAACAGGATACACTGCTTACGTAAGAAGAGCTAAATGTGTCCATAGAACGTTAAAGAGGATAAGCCTATGACCTAGCAAAAATAATTTTGAAACGCTCGTCATAATCTTGATGATCATGAGACTATAAAGTTGCAACAAATGGGTATTATAAAGGCTATATCGGAGAGCAGTAGCTTGAACAAGGTACTACCAAACTCTATATATATATAGATCGTTCTCAAGGATGCATACTACCTCCGATCTTTTCCACTCTTTAAGAGACATTGTTTGAGAGAATGGAGTAACCCCACGGATGGGATGAAAAATCAAAAATTCAAAAAAATCTGAAATTTTGAGGGATTATAGTTCCATTCATTCCTAGCTAATTGCCCAATTATGAGACCATGAAAGTGGTCTACCGTAATGCTACCGTAACCGACTTTACAGGTAGTCAACCATGCAAAAGTGGACGAAAAGAGACAATCCTTATACCATTCGACGCGTCTTGTTCTTCTGATGAAGAAAAAGTAAATAGTTGCTCGAATCGGTCAACACTTAATCGAATTATTGTGCAAAACCACTAATTTCACCAAAAATCTGCATTTTTCACCCTTTAGGGGGTCGTTGCCCAAGCTTTTGACGACGGAATTGGAATCTGCATACAATTCTGCACCAGATATATTTTTTTCAAGAAAATCGACAGGGGTAAACATCGAGTTTTAGCGCTCTGAAACATGGCAAGTTGGTCATAACAGCGATCCGAAATGGATAAATTCGCTCCAAATTGAAAATTTATGCACAATATCGATCACTGTTGTTATAAAGACTTGCAAAGTAGCGTTTCCCATCACTATCGTCTTTCCTAATCTCAGATGCAGCCAGATCGCAGTTCTGCGTTTTTGTTCGTTATTACTCTAGAAAATCTTAATTACCTATATATAAAATGTTGCATGATAGCAATTTACCGCGAGGCTATATCTCGCTTCAGAGTAGACTTGGGGCACACTAGCGTCCGGCTACCCCACCTAATTCGACCACGCTGATTCGATTGGTGGGGTTTTTGAGGCGAAAAAGTGACGTCATGATGACGAAATCGCCGTTTCAAAGTGTTTCCGGTTTTTCGCGTCTAACTTTGTTCTCTTTGGGAGTTGAGGGCTGGGAGTGGTCTAGAAATGTTCGCCTTGAGTAGCTACATAAAAAAGGTCTTACAGGGCCAAGTTGATATCTGTAACCGTTCCCGAGATATCTTCGGTCAAAGTCGACGATACCGTTTTTTTGCGGTTTTTTTCGCACATTTGGCCCCAATGTGGGAAAACGAGCCTACTAACCTACCCCGATTTCGAGATATGTTGTAGAGAAACTCAAGGCGGTTAGAATAAGCTATGTACGGGATAGGAAAGCA
>LS936711.1:1769-25557 GCA_900490955.1 Micoletzkya japonica | reverse complement strand
GTAAGGGTGTAGTAGTAAGCGGAAGGTAGGGGGTTCGACCCCGGCCGGCGGCAAAGTGTTTTGCTCTTTTGGGATGATAGTGTTGAATGATTCTGAGCATGTCAGAGTGTACTACGTGCAACCTTAGTATAGTGGTAAGGGTGTAGTAGTAAGCGGAAGGTAGGGGGTTCGACCCCGGCCGGCGGCAAAGTGTTTTGCTGTTTTGGAATGATAGTGTTGGATAGTCCTGAGCATGTGAGAGTGTAATTCGTGCCACCTTAGTATAGTGGTAGGGGTGCAGTAGTAAGCGGAAGGTAGGGGGTTCGACCCCGCCCTGCGGCAAAGTGTTTTGCTCTTTCGGGGTGATAGTGTTTGACCTTCCTGAGTATCTTAAGGTGTATTTCGTGCCACCTTGGTATAGTCGTAAGGGTGTAGTAGTAAGCAGAAGGTAGGGGGTTCGACCCCGGCCGGCGGCAAAGTGTTTTGCTGATTTCTCCAGATAATGTTCGACTTTCCTGGGTGTTTCTAGCTGTATGTAAGGAGTATATCATCCTATCAACCACTATCTTGACCACTTCACGCACCAACTGCCCCGCTAGAATCACCCCCATCTCTTGCATTGCTAGGCCCAATCCCCGTCTCCCTCTTCCAAAAACGTCCCCGGACAATGCGCCAAGTTTTTGGATCCGCATAGCGGAGCGAAGCTCCGCTAGTAAAATCTCATAAACTTGCTTATATAGGTTTTCTGTTGATTAAAACTTATGAGATGCTTCAAGATACATGTAATTCTTGCTTCTGCGATGAAGAAACTACCTATGCGAATGTTTAACTGTAAGTCCACCTCACATTCTAGTGTTCGCACATCTATAGTTAAGCTCGAATAGTAAATATTCTTTGCATGCGATGCTGATAGGTTTTTGTGATGATACATTTACTATTTCAAGCAAAAATTGAAGAAAAAATTGTGATTTGGAGGAGTATTGAGGAGCCGTATCGCAGAACTGCGATCTGGCTGCATCTGAGATTAGGAAAGACGATAATGATGGGAAACGCTACTTTGCAAGTCTTTATAACAACAGTGATCGATATTGTGCATAAATTTTCAATTTGGAGCGAATTTATCCATTTCGGATCGTTGTTATGACCAACTTGCCATGTTTCAGAGCGCTAAAACTCGATGTTTACCCCTGTCGATTTTCTTGAAAAAAATATATCTGGTGCAGAATTGTATGCAGATTCCAATTCCGTCGTCAAAAGCTTAGGCAACGACCCCCTAAAGGGTGAAAAATGCAGATTTATGGTGAAATTCGTGGTTTTTGACAATAATTCGATTAAATGTTGACCGATTCGAGCAACTATTTACGTTTTCTTCATCAGAAGAACAAGACGCGTCGAATGGTATACAGATTGTCTCTTTTCGTCCACTTTTGCATGGTTGACTACCTGTCAAGTCGGTTACGGTAGCATTACGGTAGACCACTTTCATGGTCTCATAATTGGGCAATTAGCTAACTATAATCCCTCAAAATTTCAGATTTTTTGTATTTTTGATTTTTCATCCCATCCGTGAAGTCCGCCCAATTACTCCCTTCTCTCAAAAAATGTCTCTTAAAAGTATAACAAACGTGCCGTCTTTCCATTGTACTAACCTGGTGATTGAGGGTGCGGAATAGAATGCGGAAGAGTTGTCTGAGATACATGTAGTCGGGGGCTTCGTCGAATCGGAGTCCCCTACAGTAGTTGAGATACATGGGGAACTCTGCCGGATAGCCCTTGCACAGCATTTCAACAGGAGTAGACATCTTCTGAAATGAACAACTCATTCATTAGCTGTCGCCTAGACTAACTCTTATTTCTTTTAAGTTTATTTGGGAGGACCTCTTACTTCTTAAAAAAGATCATGCGACATAGATAAAGGCAGCCAGCGGACAAAACAATATGCCAAACGGGTAGCCTTGTTAAGTCAATTTTGCATGACGAACCTTCAGATATTTATCCTTTATTGAGCTTGTTTTGGACGTGCGCGATTTCATACAGTACAGTTATTTCGTGAATTTTTTTCTTTTTTTTACCGTGCCATGGCTCATAGCTTGATTTAGACAAGCTATGAGCCATGGCACAGCCGGATGACCCTACCGGTCTTCCTACCCTCGCTTGAAATGGACTTTTGACTTGGCAATTTGCCAAATTTCGGTCAAACATAAGCCAAAAATGCTACAGCATCCAGCAAAATTTTGTTTTCCGTTCAAGACAATAATCGGATAGGTCCTATTGTTTTCATCCGGCTGTGCATGGTTGCATCTAGACTTCGACGCATCAAGAGTCAAGGTCTTGATCCCTTACTGCCACTGGCGTTTATTGCGTCAAGAGATCGTGAGAGTCTGTCCAGCGCGACAAGAGCTTGGAATGGGGAAGGGACCAGACCAAGGCTCTTGGTCGAGGGAACAAGACTCTTGATTTATAGGGTGGTGAAGGGGAAGGGGAGAGACATAGATAGGATGGGTGGTCAGATCCCTTTGGGGAGGAGGCAAAACGTTGGTGAATGTTATATCCGAGAAACTAGTCACTGTTTCTTTATTAAATTCCATCTAAAAGAGAAATATTATATGCCGTAACTAAAGGCAAAAATGCAAAAAGAAGTTAAACATAGAGGACTCGAACCGCAGTGTTCAGATTGCTTGACTAGCAACTATCCAATATACTAAATTCTTTTCGCAAAACTTTTCGCTCTACCCAGATGGTTCCCATAACCCTTGCCCGTTTATAACTACCTCTGTGAATCTTGAGCTAGTGGGCGCATAAGCATTCCTCTGTGGCAAGGTCTTGCGGGGGAATCGAGAGTAAATCAAGAGGGGCGAGGTCAACAAGACTCTTGGTCGAGGGAATGCATGGTGAGGTGAAGGGGCAAGCTCTTGAGTCTTGGTCTTGATGCGTCGAACTCTAGTTGCATCGCATGCATAGTACCAAAGGGGGGCTCAAATCGTCATCAAAGAGACCAAGAAGCAATCTCCTCTCACAACTTGCCTTCTCTGAGATCTTCTCGTATTTCTGTTTCTTCGTCGCCGCCTTCAGCCCTTGCCAAGGCAGAGTTCCTCGATTGAAGTACATGAGAACGTATCCGAGCGACTCCATATCATCCCTTCATCAATCCTTTTCCCCTATTATCTCAATTCCCTAACCTTCGACTCTGCTCGATTCCCAAATGAGCGTTTATGCTGGCGTATCGTGCAGTTCCCGTCAGATTCTTGTCCTCTCGATAAGGGATATGAGTGCGGGTGCGAGAATCCCGGTACCTACAAAACATAGCTTTAAATCTTTTCCTTAAATAACTATGCTTTATATGCATCCCGAACTTTGCGTGGCATGCTTAAATATTCTCGTGTTCGCTTGATTTGGCCGACATCTGATATCATACGTGGGCAACCTTCCCGGTAATCAGTGATGTCCGACCACTCACAATTGTGAGAGGGGGTGCGACCAAAAAAATTAGGGGTGCGAATTTTGCAAACATGGCTAAGAACGGTATGTCGAGAAGTTAATAGGCAGGTTACGGTACTACAACAAGATGCATATTTCATGGAAAACTGACTGTTTCTTAGACGGTAATAAACCTTGGGGCCTTTGAATAACATTTCTTAAAAATTTCTGGAGCGAGAAAATTTTATTTGTTCCGGGAATACCCCAATGCCATTTGCCTCGTTACTATGCGCTAAACGCAGTAAGACTGCGCCTTGGCTGGGAAACCATTTTTAGGATATCTCGCGAAGTGGACATTTTTGTGCACTCTGATTTTGGTTTTTTATATTATTTAGGCGATAAACTTTCATATGAAAGCCCATCTTTTTTGGCTTCCATGTCCCTTTAAAGCGTTTTACGGTGATTTTAGAGATGCATATGTTGGTAGTCGAGATAATGGTAAGCGGGTTACAGTACTTTATATTTATGGAAAATTCAAGCAAAATCGCACCCGTAGCGTTGTTCAGCGTGTTTTTCCCCAGAAAACATGTTTCCCCGATCATAAATGTTTAGTGTGTTCATTTGCGGCAGGTCCCACAAAGGCCTCACAAACTAAAAATTTGTGGACGTTTGTGAGTGCGGATATCTCGGCTGTAACTGAACCAATTCTCATATTCTTTTTTGTTTCGATGTACTCTCAGCGGTCTACAACGGGGGGTGCGCTTTTGCTTGATTTTCGGTCTGAACGTTGTGGCGAGCCTCGAAAGTTGAGAAAAATTGATGTCACGTTTTCACTTTTTGTAGCAGAAATACGGAGGTAGAATTTGTCTCTGTTGAAGGTATATGAGCACAATGGATAGTATAGTCGCCGTAGGGGTGCGCTCTTGCTTATATTTCCTCAGTTATGTAGAAATCTACCGTCAAAAATTGAGCTATATATGTCACAGAAGACAACTTCGAGATGTACTTAAGGAATTATGCTGAAGTTATTGGTGGATTCATAAGTGCAATATTGTAGTCACGTAGCAGGCTGATACCCGTAGGGGTGCGGTTTTGCTCACATCTTACCGTACGAAGTAGAATGTGTCTGCAAATATGGGCACCCGGAAAGGGGGGGGGGGTGCGATAGATTTTTAGTTAGGGGGGTGCGACACCCCTCAAAATTCGTGGGGGTCTCGGACATCACTGATTCTGCTTCGTATTCATACTATTATATAGGTGAACGAAATAGGTGAATATCAAGCCTGCCAATTGCAATTTTCTAGGAAATATGAGCCTACCGAAGTATAATTTCGAAAAAACATTGGCCCTGCCACCCACACTTCACGTATGACTGCTTTTCTGTTAGGCTCACATTTTCACTAGAAATTTTCTGTTGGTATGCTCAATAATTTATGATTTTGTATTCTGGTAGGCCTATTTCTCACAACAAGATTGGGAAATTTACACTACGTAGTTGTTCTTTGCAATATAAGAATAAAAATAACAACTTACTTTTTCGCAAGTCCGAAATCGATGAGGAACAACTTGTTGCAATGTCGACCGATTCCCATCAGGAAGTTATCCGGCTTGATATCCCTGTTTATATTCACATGCATATATTAATTGAAAAACGAACAATTTCTTAAATATTAACAGTAAAATAATCAAAAAGTATATAAATACTGCAAAAGCAAGAAACCTGTGAATGAAGTTCTTGACATGTACAAACTCAACTCGAGCTATCATCTGGTCAGCGAGCATAAGAACAGTCTTAAATCATTCGTTTCTCCAAGCTATTTAGATGAAAGGGAGACGGAAATTATAATCACCTTCATGGTGAAACGGCGCGAGCAGAAGTTGAATAGATCTTCGAGAGAAGGGCCGAGAAGATCCATAACGAGAACATTGTAGTCCCGCTCTGTTCCGTACCTAAAAACCTGGGCTTTTTAAATACACTTAAATACACCGTCAAAAGGCTATGCCATTTGAAGCAACTCAACTAACACGAAAAAAATCATAAAGAATTTAATTCTAATATCTCCGTCATGCGGATTCTTTAATTTTGAACAGCCTAATTCACATCCGAATTTTCCCATTCAGAAGGAGAAGTGAAATCAAAAAAGCTAAGAGGAAATGTGAAGAAAGCGTACCACCGAATATGGGGAATACCGACTCCTCCTTGCAGTATCTTGTATACTTTCGATTCGTACAACAACTGAGGGTGACGAGCCTCAACCAGATCTTTCCACTCACTTTCGAATCAAAACTGTTTATCCTATCAAATTGTCTAAGACGTAACAATGCCAAATGCTTTGGCAATGATAATCAGTTAAATAGCTCTAAAAATAAAATAGTTTCCATGCTTAAAATCACTGCCATCTCTTGTTAAGCTTAGCCACAAACAAAGATGCAGCCAAACCACCAATAAAATAATCTACAAAATAGAATGATACCCGACTGCTCTCCAACTTGATCGCAACTTCTTCGCCATTCGTGATGTTGATGCTTACATAAATATCTCCAAACGAACCGGATCCTATCTTCCGAATAAGTTTGTATCTTAAATTGCATCATTTCAAACTAAGACTCGACGAAATGAATGTAGATTAGAAAGAGAAAAATTGATTACTTCGTGGCGACAATGAAGTCCTTTCCGGAATTAACGACAGCCATGACTGCTGACTGTGCTGAAAGAAATGATTAGAAGAAGGATGTGAGAGGAGTAACCGTTAGGGGGGAGGAGACGACACCTCCTACAACACACTCAGAGGTCGCTCCTGCACCCAACGGAGACCCGCCTGAAATCAGTCATACTAATTCCACTTGCTCTTTGTAAACCCCGTCCGATTCACATGAACCAATCAATAGCAGCCCCCCCCCCCCCCCGAATTCTAGTGAGTCGACATCACTATGCAGCCCGCCATGTCGCGACTTTAGCAGAATATATAACCGCTGTGCTCTATTTCCAACTTACGATACAAACACCAGCAAACCCTTCATGTCACAACGCAATAAGTACCATTATCCTACTTTGAAAGTAGCGCGATTTCCATGCACGTTATGCAGCATCTTCCAAAACAAAGCAAAAAAAGGAATTCGCGATGTTAGGCATTATGGACAGACCTTCTTCAAATACTGGCAAATCGAACACAAGCCCTTCACTATGAATTTTACGCACACTAAAGAGCAAAAACCTACGACACCACACAATTCCGTAGCATGTCTGGGGAGGAAGAGGCCAGGCAGCCGCGACGCGGGGCCGTCGCGTTGCGCGTGGCGGGAACACGAACACTTTATATATGATTAGTTTTTTTCGGTTTTCGTATTTCATGTCTGTTCGAAGCTCGTTTTTATCTATTTCTGACCAACATAACCCATTATGGAGTTATCGTCTTACAGCTTCAGCTCCTCCAGATTGATACTAATTCAAATAAAAAATAATAGGTTACTGTAGCTATACCGTAGTAAGTTATAGATTGTTCTTCCGTGCTCAATGTTTAGTGAAAACTCGTTTAATAAGATCACTTATTTTAATAACAGAACATATTCAACAATATTACCCATAATTTTGTAACGGACATAAGAGAGTGGCGTAAAATAATTGAAAGAGTAGCGTATATAAGTGATCACTTGACTAGATAATAGAGGGCCATTATGATTTTAATCGAGCTCCATGAGATCATCGGAAGACGAAACGGATAAAGGAGAGCTGTTGCTTGTCTCAACGATAGCCGGAGGGGAGTTACTGAGAGTGGACGAATCGATGGAAGACGAATCCACTTGCTCCTCTTCGGGATAGGTCACTCGAGGACCAGACAGAGATTCGGCTACTAAATTCGTTGATTACTCGACCATTGGTACGCACAACTGACAGTCAAAGTCGAGGACGACATCTCCATCGCTGTCTATCACATCTTCATCTGTTACCTGCAACACACAAGTACACATGAGAGAACAGCTAAAAAATAACATAGAAATCTTATTGTTATAAGAGCGCCACTGATCCCACCTCGTTGATTCTTCCCCTCATCGAAGCGTCATCTAATGGATTCGGAAGAGGAGCAGGAGGTCTCCATAACGTGACAGCTCCAGGAGAAACACGACAAGTTGAGGCCAATCTGAACAAATTCAACTACTTCCACAAGGTGGAAGAAATCTACATACTTGTTGAGGATGACATCTGATTCCTTGGCCTTCGATAAATAAGAAGAGAGTTCACTCGATAGACTAAGTTGACGTCCTTCTCCATTTTCTTCATTCTCTTCTTCTGGTTCTTCAATGAGAGAAGGCAGTGATTCGACTTGTCCGACAGAGGAGTCAGGTGACATTTCGTCTAACATCACAACTTCTTCATCCGAAGACGATTCCCTGTGATGAACAGTAGAGGATAGTAAACATAGGTAACTCACGAAGTTGGACTGTAGACATCGCATGAGGAAAGACTGAGATTGCCGAGTTTGGTGCTCACTCGGTCGAAGCGTCTTTTTGCACGTGGAGCACCCTCCAGCTCATTCGAGTCCTTAGAAAATGTAATCAGCCAGGTTTCAACTACTTAAATATTTACAAGATCGAAAATTACAAGTGAACTGGTGATAAGGCATAGGAATGAATGAAGGTAGCTTACACTGCTACATCGTTTGTATCCGTGAGGCACTAGGTGAGAATCCATGGTAAGATCATACGGATGGCTGTTGGAAGTGAAGGAGTGCAAGGAGGAGAACGGTGGCTTAGTGTGCAACATCCTTCGACCTTTACTAAACAGCGCACTCGCACACACTGAAATACCGTATTCCCGCTTATCATTTAACGAATTAATGCGAAATCCAAAAGCTTATTAAAACTAGGCAATAAAGTAGCACAAATGATTATAAATGTACTCCTATATTGCTAGACAGTAAATCTTACAGATTTTAAAGCGAAGAAGGTGAACATCTTTTTAAGTGTATTCTGGATGGTACTTTATGAAAGACTAAGAAAAATAAGAAGAATAGCAAAAAATTCGATTACCGACGTAGAAAGGAGACTGTGGAGAAAACGCGAGCTATAGGTATAGTTGGTTGGAGAGCTCCCGACAATTCGAGAATATTCCCTGGTCTCTCCCCCCGCACACTCTCTACCCTCACTCTAACAGTCTCGGTCTCTCTTGCCATTCCCTCTCTCTCCTTCCCTCCAACCCCCTTCATTCCCGCTGTTCGTCATTACCAAGTCGCCTAGTGACATAACGTAAATAAAAGAAATGAATAAAGCTGAAAGAGTGAATAGTATCCAGAATGAAAGGGTGAATAGTATCCAGAATGAAAGGGTGAATAGTATCCAGAATGAAAGGGTGAATAGTATCCAGAATGAAAGGGTGAATAGTATCCAGAATGAAAGGGTGAATAGTATCCAGAATGAAAGGGTGAATAGTATCCAGAATGGTGGTAGTCCAGAGACCCGTTGTGTCTGTTTGTTGTGTAGTCAGTGTGTATGGTGTCGCATTGCCTTCTTGTCCTGTTTGTCCACTTCCCCTCAACTCTTCACCTGTCCCCTTCAAGGCTTATCTCCATTCGTCTTCCCTCCCCCTCCCACATAACTAATACCTTCGTATATCCCGAGTACAGTAATCTCTCAACACGAGCATCAATTGGTAAGGGATCTACAGTATCTGGGAGATGATTCACTCAGGAGGAGGAACTGTCAATGTTCAATTCAATTGGACTGAGGGAAGTGTAGATATGATACTATTCCACTTGAAACGTTTCTTATCTCATTCTGTGTCACCTTGCGAAGATTTGTATGCGTATACTTGTTCTATTGACTATGTAGGTAAGGGAAGTAAAATTGAATGAATGAGTACGTTCATTTGAAGGAGATAATTCACTCGGACAATTATCAGAGAGATTCTATGATAATATTGAAGGAAATAACGATGAGTTAACTACAGTTATCGATGTTAGCACAAAATAATGTAATATTAACGAATATTATGTGACAGGAAGATCTGTCAAAGTGTTACTCTCTCAACCAATCGACATCTCCCACGTCCTTTGTCCAATCACTCTACTCGAGGTTCATTTATCGTATTATTTCTTATTCCCAGTGTTCAGTTGCCACTCACTAGACTGTACAAAGCAAGTATTCAATCAATTACTCCAAGTCTTCTCTTATCTCTCTCTTCCAACAACTTCACTACTACAAGGTAATTCATTACGTTCCCTGTAAAGAATTCTCAGATTTCAATGTGACTATTCCTTATGTGGACAATTCGACCGTATTTTCTTTGTCGAGTCGATTACTTCAATCAATCGATGAAGCTGTAGATCTCAACGTGAGAAAGACTACTTTAACGTGTGAGTATGAATGGTTTGAGAGTGCCTCTGTCATCTACAAAGGATTAGCTAAACGAATAGTGGTCATGTCTTCCTTGTCAAGTAGATCTACTCAATTGTCGTCAATGGTGGCGAAGACTCGTGAGATGGCAATTCAATTGGCAATCTCTCTCATGCAAGAACTGAATGTGAGAGTAAGCAGAGGAAGTGTCAATGTACCGTATTGAGAGTACGGTATCCCTTCATTCAACTGATTCCTTCAATCTCACATCATTCATGCAACTACGTACTCTTCTCATGAATGCCACCCTTCATTCAGACTTCGACTTCAATTTCGATTTCAAGTTGGGTGTTCTCATGTTCCGTTAATCCGTTTTCCAGTTCGACGAGACTAAACGGAGTCCTGGAAGAGTACGTCTCATTCTACTCCACCATACGCAACAGGTTCCTATCCTCATCTTCGCATCTTCATTCCAATCAGATTATCGATCAATTCTACGAGTAGTCTATCTTGCAAATTGCCTCTTCTCTTTGCATCTTCTCAGTTGTCGTTAGATGCCTCAAGTAAGTTGTTCAATAACCCGTCATGACCCTCCCTCTCAGTCAGTACTCCTCTTCTCATCCGTCTCCTTCACCCCCTCCAATTCCACCTCTCCTCAATATCTCAATCCCTCGTTCTATCAGCCCCATCCTTCTTTCCCCTCGTATCGTGTTCTAATTGCAGTCTAGTAAGTCATGCAATACGATCTAATGGTAATTACGACGCGGCCTTTCCTTATTTACCATGACTGGATAGGGAATTTTGGCGGTGCCTTATACTTTAGAATAATAGCCTAGCGGGCTGTGTTTCCCTCGTATAGTGTATGTATCCTTCCCATCCCCTCTCATCAGATCGGATCTCTCGGTTCTGCAATGGGCAGTGCTCTCATCTCCATTCTTCTCGATAACAAGTATCCTGTTGAGATAAGATAATCCAGCTCTTCTCTTTCAATAGATATGTCAACGAGTCTTCGTTACTTACTAATTCAACACAAATCAAGCAGACACTCCATCCGAAATCTACGGTACATATCTCTAGAACGTACCTAAAATGGAGTTAAGAATTCGAGCAGTCTTCCACTACGCGAATTGATAAGTGCGATAGATGGAGTCAAACTTGCGTATAGAATGTTTGAGTTGTCCACTACTGTAGATGAACGAGAGGTACGGTAATATTATATCGGGAAACCAATCAGACGATTACAGTCATTTCCGTATAGTGGAATTCCCCTGAACATGGATCAAATTTTCTTCTTGTCGTATGCAATATACAATTGTGGAGTGGAAGGAGTATGCGGGAGAAGAGAAGGGAAGGGGGTTCATTCATTCAGAAGGACCAACAAGTCAATGCAGTCCTCTCATTCATTCCTCAATTCACACAAGCCTTCAAATGTTCGATTCATTCACAAGGAGACTAAGGTTCCTGTCGGGATGACGAGTAGAAAGCAACTGGTTCGACTATAAGAAGAGGAAGAATCAGCTTGCATGCTATTCCCTCATTCTTGATACTCTTCTTAGGATCCACCTCCTCCGCTTTCGCTACTTTGTACATTATCACCAATTTATCCTTACGGGTCGGTCCATCCAAACGAATGATCTAATGAAAAGAAGACTGATACCTTGCGTCGATGAAAGGAACTCACATGCATATCAGCAGATTGACCCGAATCAAGAAAGGCAAATACAGGACAGACTTTGAAGAGCGCATTGTTACTGCATCTGATCTGAAGGACTCAGCTTTACAAGGAGATTCTCTTCTTCCGTTACCTTCCACACAATCCTCTCAGTTCCTTTATTCGTGAGAACATGCTTAGATGCACCTCCTTCAGCTATGAATTGAGCATAGCGAGGGTATACATGCAGATCGAGAGGAAGAGGAGGAGGGGGAGGGGGACTGGAAGGGGTAGGGGTAAGGGGAGGGGGCGAGCTTAAGGGAGAGGACTGACTTCACTGGAAATGAGAAGTAGTCAGCTGGGTCGATGTCCCATAGATCGTCATCGGAGAAGACTTCACGACCCTCAAGACAGTTGTGCACTCACAGTGCAAAACCGCTTACGATAAACGATAGGGCCCGCTTTTATCCAATCCTATTATATACATGCGCTTATAATTACCTCTGACTAATCTTTTAAACTCTTCGTACTCCACATAAAATAGATAAGTAATCCGAGTTCATACCGTATCCTTCCTATAAGAAGTGAGTGCCTTCCATTTCATCTTTGTCTTTCTCAAAGAGTCGACTAGACGTACTGTAGTAGAGAAAGTCGTGAGTCTTCTATTCATAAGAGCCCGTGTTTCAGAGAGAGAAAAGGAGCGAGTAGTGGACATATTGGGGACTGGAGGACTGACAGAGGGGAATGTTCCTTGCTCAATTATGGGGGAGGGGGAAGGGGAGGGAATGGGGAGAGAACGGGCTTTATTCAAGTCCACCTTGCACAACACACACAACAATCTTCTCACTTGGACCCACTCTTCTTCAATTCATTCATTACCTGTAATGAGATGGTGACATCAATCAGTAGCTTGCAATACCTTCTCGATCTCATCCTTAGGCAGTCGAATGAGGAAAATTGTCATTTCTGAAGCAGACACAGCAACGCTCATCTGAATTAGTGAAATGTCGAGATTTGTCCATTTTACAGGTAGGTGGATATTATTTGCACACAAGGCCTTACTTACATATTGGAAATGAATGAATGAGTTTTAAAGATGAAACTGGCAATCATTTGTGCACAACTCAGTGAAGTTAATGGTTGCCCAACTCCCCCCTCACATACCCTCAACTTGTCTTCTGCTGCCTTCTCAGTCTTTATCCCTTCAATCAAAGCATTCACCCAGATGGTCCCTGTAATGTCCTCTTCCCCCGTCCCTTTCCCCTTCTAACCTGTAGTAGTAGCTGCTCTAATCAGTACACTCTTCTTTCCATCTTTCTCCTTCACGTAAAGTGTCCCCACACCCAACTTCGTATATTCTTTCTCAACAAGCTTGAAGCATGCACATCTAAAAGTCTTCCTATAATTTACCTCTTTTCCTTTCCTTACTTCACATTAATGAGTGCGTCTTCTTCTTTGTTCTCCACTACTTCTGCTTTAGGAGGGACGTATTCTGCCTCTGCAATCACCTTCTTATCCCACTACAAAATATTTCCTATTTTGAAACACTACATTTAGTGAATATTTAGTGTAGCACATGAAAAGAGAAGATATTGAGGTCCCTCCACACGCTCTTACAGGTTGGTTTTGTGAGAATGGAAATGACCCATACCTTCGTCGTCCCCATCCTTCTCCGCAGTAGATGCAGACTGTGTCTGAGCAGATGACAACGAAGGGAAGGTCAGCCCCTTATGTGACCCGAACGAGAGGGTCAATGAAGACGGTTGAGTGGAAGATGGCTGACAACGGCAAGTATAAGAGGAAGGGTAAAGGGCTATCCCGAACAACTTATTGAGGAAGGAGGTCCCTCAATGCCCTCATTCCTACTTAGCCTCGTTATCGCTACTCGATGCAATATTTCACTCAAATACCTTGTTAAGCAATGATGGAGGGGCAGAGGAGAGAGTAGTGGAGGGAAGTGTTGTGGCGGCAGAAGAATCATTTTTATTCCCGAATGAGAAACCCGTGAACTCAAAATGTAGTTATTATTTAAAAAGAAATCAAATGTAAATATATCAGAAAAAATAAGTGTTGACCATAACTCCACTGTCTATTCCTCCTACTCACCTTAGGAGCAGTCAATCCCAACGAAAGAGGCTTCTTATCTTCTTCTTTCTTTTCCATCTTTTCATCTTCTTTCTTCGATCCTCCAACAGCTTAAACAAGGAAGATTGAAATGTAAAGAATAGTCAAGGTAAAGATAAAGAAGATTACATTTACTCCAGAAGTCGGGAGTGGCCTTAGGAAGATTGAAGTTGATGGGGGGAACAGTAACCTTGACTGGGGGAGTTGACGTTTGAGAAGCTGCAAACTGACAAGTTAAAAAACTTACTATTATTATTTCAGAGTTAAGTTAATCTTGTTCAGTTTTCATGCCGATTTCAATGGTGAAATCCGTTTTCGAAAATATCGCCAGTCAGCTGACATAATGAAGACGAAAGGCTATTTTATATCACAAAGCACATGGATAATGAAATTTATTTATTTATTTATTGACATGCAGGGGCATGAAACGACAAGTGCGATTATTTGTGAACTTCCAATATCGAGAGAGTGTAGATCGAATAGAAGAGGGGGGGGGGGTGGGGATGGGGAGCTCGGCTGTATGCGTAAGGCTGTCGTCGGCAAGAGTAAGGAGGAAGTCAGGAAGAGGACTGACTGGACCAGAGGAGGAATGATCAGGACTCGTGAGAGGTTGAGTCATCTCGGCCGAACGATGTCCCATATATGAGCACAATTAGGGAATGGTAGGAGCTATGGGGAACGAGCAAAGACTGAAGGATAATCACTTAGTTCGAGACGAGATTTGAAAGAACGAGTACTAGGTGCATTCAGAATGTCCAAAGGTAATTGTGATAACCATCTAGCAGTTCTAAGGGGGAAGGAGTGAAATCGGGCCTGGGTCCTATTGCAAGGACGGAAAGTAAAGAATTTGGATCTTTGGAGGTTAGTTTCTCCATGCAAAATACGCCTAGCTAGTACTAAGTCTGCCACAATTCGACGCTCTTCGAGAGATCCCATTCCAAGCACTCTCAATCGATCGATATAAGGAGGGGGAAGGGAGGAAGGGAAACAACGGAGGAATACGATACGAGTGAAGAGACGTTGAACATGTTCTAGTTTGCGAATATCTTTGACGTAGTGAGGATTCCAGAATTGAAGAGCGAATTCAAGATGGGGGAGGATATAGGTACGGTAGCATTTGACAAGGATATGAGGGGAGTTGACAGTAATGGCTTTGAGGAGAACAAAGAGAGAGGAAAGGGCCTTACGGGAATGATTGTTGACTGAGGACGACTTCTAGAGGGAGGAATCTACTTGAATGCCAAGATCACGGACTTGAGAAAGGAGGGGGAGAGGGAAGGACGCAATGGAATAGGAAGGGGGAGAAGAGGAACGAGGGCCGATATGGAGAAGGGAACACTTAGATGGGGAGAGTGACAGACTGTGGGATGAAGACCATGATGAGAGGGAATCGAGACAAGATTGCATCTTACGACAACGAGTAACACGGGTGGAGGGGGAGTATGACACGTATAATTTGAAATCATCGGCATAGGCTTGAATCTTGATATTGGGATAGAGACGAGTGAGGTGGGCAGAGAGATCAGCAAGGTAGACAGTGAACAATAAGGGGCCTAGAACGGAGCCTTGAGGGACGCCCGATAGGACAGGATGGGAAGGGGATACTGTAGTGCCGAGACGGACAGAGAAGGTGCGATCAGTAAGGAAGGAATGCAGCCAGGATAAGAGAACACCCGCGATACCGGAATGGGCAAGTGTGGCGAGAAGTTGAGCGATGTTCACGGTATCGAAGGCACGAGTGAAGTCAAGATAGACTACATCAATAGACTCATGAAGGGAAAGGGAACGGGACCAGTCATTCTCACATTCTAGTAAGTTGGTGACAACTCAAGATTGTGGTCGGAAACCGTGCTGGTGGATAGGGAGAATGTCAAAGCGAGTGAGGTAGAGAAGGAGCTTGTTCTTGATCAACCTTTCAACGGTCTTCGAGGCTCGGTATAGGATAGAGATAGGCCTATAGGAGGAGGAATTGGAAGGGTCCTTTCCAGGTTTGGGGATCTCCCCAAACCCCCTCTGGGGGTAGAGAAGTCATAACGGCATACCGGCCGCCGGTATGGGAGGCGTGGATGAAGAATGAGGTTAACGGCCTCGATAGTGGGGAAAATGTGAATAATTAGCTTATCGAGGCCGATATCCTTAACGGCATCGATAAGCTTATCGATACCGTTATTGTTCATTCACTCACTGCGTCGGGGAGGTCGGTTTTATCGATGCCTCTCAAGTTGAGGAAGAGGCGGACTGATGTTTAGGACAATTTCACATTGCTTTGAATATGAAATTAACATGTGAGGTTCGTTTTTTCCACATCTTATCGACGGCTATCGATGATAGTCCGCCGTTAACCGCCGTTAAGAAATGAGCCGCTTATCGGTGAACCGTTAACAAGGAATGATGAGAGGGAAAAGGTTTTCGAGGCGGTTAGCCGATATCGTTATGACATCTCTAGGCTGGGGCTTCGCTGCGCTGGGCTTAGCCCCCCATCCTATACACATCAGGAACCACCTCCAAGTCAGCCAGATGGGAGGGGAATAGGGTGGGGAGGGGGTCGATCGAGTGAGAGAGCGAGAGAGACACCACCTCTCTCGAAGAGGGAAGGGGCAAGACGAGAGGGAAGCCCACTTCTGCACAGAGTAGAAAACAGCAAGCAAAACATTGCTTAGAGTGTGGTAAGATGAGAAGACTGAAAGGGACTCACTTAGATTGCCGGCTAATCCTCCTCTGAATACGATGGACTCTCCATCTCCCAATGGGCCCCCTCCCCGAATCGCACGTTTACGACCTCCACCTAATACCATACTATGAGAAGTAGTATTAGATAGGCATGGAAGAAGAGGACCACAACTACCCTACTCCATACATGGGCACGCACCCGACCGTCGGGTAGTAGGCCCCTCTTTTGTCGGAAACTTAACTTAATGGGCATCACATTATATGAGAAACCTTATTGGTAGGCTGTGAAAAAACCAAAAAACCACAATCTTTACTATGGTAGCCCCAAATTGAAATAATTGTCCTTGCCCACGTATGCCCCTGCTCCATACATGTACAGCCTTCCCTGGTTCAGAAAAAAGATGATTGGTAATGAAATGCGTACCAGTTGAAGAGGTGAGAGTGCAGTTGGCCGCATCTACAAAATATTTCAATCAGTGGCAATATTCAATAATTATGCATGGATCGATATCTAAGTGGTAGTGATGGAGAGGGAAGCAAATCCTTGAGGGACTGTACAAGACTACCGCTCCCCACTGTCAACCTTTTCTATTAAGAGTGGCACTCACCTCCAGACCCCATCTTTGTTTTAAAAGCAGTTATTCTATTCCCACCCATATTTAACCAAGCCATATGCCCAAACTAGAAATGTATATTAAAATATAAATATATGTCAGATTAGCAGGGATATGTACCGTCTTCTATCCCTGATAAAATCTGACATTCTAAAATGTATATTAAAATATAAATACTGTGAGCGAAGGTAGAGAAGAGGACATACCGCTAAGATTGGAGGAACCGCCACTAGGAGTAATGGCAGAGATGTCCCTGAACATAATAATTACAGCAAGCACTATATTCTATGTATTATAAGTACGTTGAGAAATCATACGGGGAATTCTTGGATCAGAAGGGGATACTCACGCGGACATGTCTAATGAAGTTGGCGCAGACTCTCCAGCCGGAGTGGACATCTCAAAGCGATCCTATTATACATGACGTATTGTAGATGGGATGAGATATTAATCGAGCATGTCCCCAACTTCACTTATCAAAGCTTTAACCTATCCAGAACAAGTCATTCTATAACTAGTAGCCCTCCCCTCCCACCTTGAATCCAGTAGCCTTGAACATGTTGTGTGCGGGAGTGCTTGCCCTAGCACACGGTTCTTCCTTCTTTGAATGTCTCCTAACAGCAACAGCTTTCCTCCTCCCTTAAACCTTCCACCTCTCCTCCATTTCCTCCTCCCTTCCTATTCCTTACCCGTCTCGGACCCTTCCTTCTTCGCGTGAACATTGTACATTCCCCTCAAATCCTTCACATTGTCCATATAAGATATTACCGTACTCGTCTAAACATTAGCTACCGTAATCCTGTCTATCTGCTCAGCATACCAAATCAACTTCCGCATCCTTCTCAACCTCGGCATACAAAAACTTGACGAACTCCCTTTAATGAATAAGATGACGAGATAACGAAAGAGAATGTTCATACCGATTAAGTATCGCAAGTTTTCCATTGAGAAGTTGAACCCGTTGGTCGAGAGTGACATTATCAATGTTACACTCGTCTTTTGCCATCTCACAATTAACCATTTAAATTAAAACCATCAGTTATCGTTCTGGTATGGAAGGGAATGAGACCACAAGCAATTAGCTCCAATTCACACATAAATATTATTAGCTTTATCTGGTTACCCCTCATTGTTATTTGTACACGTGAAACATGTAATATATCACAGGATGCTCTCATAAAGGCATTCAATAAAAGGCTATAGAATACTCGTAAGTGAATTAATAAGAGTATCTCGAGTGATGATAGCACTTGTACATATGAGACCGAGTTGAGGAATACGACGAAGACTCGCGATCTAAAGAGAGAAATCATCGAGAGGGGACATCTTTACAGGTCAAATATCCATATCCATTTGTTCAAGACTCGAATAACACCTTATCTTGCATAAACAGTATACAGTATACAGTATACCTCAGCCCTCGTGAGTCCTCCCACCACGAAAAGAACGGTGCCTCCTGTACTTGCTTTGTCGTCCTTTCCTTCCACCACTAAAGATGAATAAATAGTGATGGCCTCACTAGATTAATTACCCCCATGAGTCTTCCATCCCATCCACTTAACCTTCACTCCTTCTTCCACCATAGAGACCAACAACGGACTGTAGTAGTTGTAAGACTGACATCTCTCATTCGAACTCTCAAAGGATAACAGTTATAAATTCAACTAGAGAAATGGAGCAGTTGGATAGGGGATTAGGATAAATGATATCTCTAACATAATGAAGGGGATAAGAGGCTTACCGAAGTATCTGAGGGAAAGAGATCCAAGGATTTAACAAGTTCTCCGAAAGGAAGAGGCATATATGAAGGGATGAACCTTGACGAGAAGGTTATACTAGGGATATCAAAGACTACAATGAACTAACTTTCTAGTGATTGCGAAAGTAGACCACAAAATGGTAATGCAATTCTTATTGTTAGATTAAAATGTGCAAGAGACAATTTAAGAGATACCCACTTCATCGCTCCCTTCTCTCGAATGAGTCCGACTTTGTGCATCTTGACTAACTTGTTCAATGCCTCCATCCCGAATGCCTACAACCATGACTTGTGTGTGACTCCCCTTCCCATCCCCACGTGGAATATCATTCTCCGATAAGTGTGCAATACAGTCGTCTTGAGTCCCTCTGCTGCGAGAGAGTGAAGGGCAATTAGTCGAAGAGAGCAGGAAGAGGATTGTCCAGAGAGGATGACTCTCTCGATCGAAGACTCCACTCGATCCCCGTTGCGAGAGACTACGATATCTGCAAGGAAAGACAGACTACCATCTCTCCTATTACACCTATTACGGTTATTACAAATAAGTTTTCAGTCTTAGAAAATATAACGTTCATTTCATATGATGGTCGTACCTTTCTCAATCTCTGACTCCTCAAATAGTTTCTCTCGTACTGCCTGTGTAACCAATTCGGCCATTCTCATATGTTTGCTTACTCTGCTTTTCCTATAAATGATAACTAAATACGCAGAGCTAAAGAGCATTGATACTTGAGATTGATGAGAGGAAGCTTCTTGACGAAGAGTGAATACTCGGCAATTGACATGCTGTCCTTGTCAATCTTCAAGACTCGCCTTCCACTGGTCACTCCACTTTACTCAACCTTCAAGTCCTTGTGCACGTCTGCGAGAATATCGGGAATGAGACGAAGCAGGAGACTGAGATGACAATGTTTCAGTCTATGGAATACTTCATCATCCAGAGACACTTCCTTCATCGTATCCTGTATCTCAAATCTCAACCATTAATACATTGCACTCACTGGATCGGCACTCGAATTCTCCTTCCCGTCCATTTCTAGTTCAGATATCTATAAAGTCTATTAAGATGAGTCTTGGAAAGGCGAAATACCTTAATGATGTCTTTGAGTCCGATACCATACACTTCATCGATTAGCGAAGCATAAGTGATTGGGGTGAGTAGAGGAGTTAAGGGGTCGAGCCATCTGACATGAGAGATCGATAAATATCGATTAGTTATATTGCCCAACCTGTCAATGAGAACTAAACGATTGATCGATTGCAGAGAGGAACTTGATTCACTACGCAAACTGTCGTCTTCGTTCTAAATTCCTGCTCCCAGTAATCACATCCGAAATGAGTAAGAAAGAGAAGCATTTACAAAGTCATCAACTCACATTCGATCTCATCTTCACTAACATCTTCGCTACATCATTCGACCACTTACCCTGCAAAACAATCTTTTAAAGACATTTTCTTAATTTATGTTATCATAACCATAGGCACTTTGATTAACCATTTCATATTCATTGGACCTCTTCAGATTTTAAGAATGGCCTTCTTTTCTTCTAAACTTCTCGTAGTATAATCTCAAGGATTCTAATGAAGCACGTACATTAGCGTGTATCACAACAGTCTTCCCAATCATTCTCTCCAATTCGAAAAGAGCACATGAACATCGATGCAACGCCGTCCAGTCTCCTACAACATTATAAACTTTATTCCATGGAGCCGCATTATTAGCAAAATAGCTCATCTACAATATAGATATTCGTAAATAACTCTTTGCATATATTTCTCAATTCTCAATTAACATTCCTACAGAATAATAACTAATACATCGCATGAATACTACTCAATGCTTAAACACGCTAGGCTTGAAAGCAGAAAGAGTACTGACCGTTGAGAAGAATACGCGAAGGGAGAGAAGGTTCATCGAGGGAAAGGACATCACCCTCAGAAGGCAGCCAAGAGAGAGGAAGTGCCTTCACTGTCTCCAACTTCTTCCAGATCTTAAATCAATCTCTTTTCTCTTCTCTTCTCTCCTTTTCTCACGTGTTCCTCATCCTTCAGTTTTTGTCGTGCAGCATACCACTCCTCAGGTACGAAGAAGACGTGATACAAGGCATTCTCAGATCAACATTTACTTTTTCCCTATGACTAGGAGTTGATATATCGTCTTGTTCTCATGCTGTTTTACTTTTCCAACAATTTTAACAAGATTTAGAACTGTGAAGATGTTACTATTTGAAGTGTGAGTAGGAATAATGTAGCTAGAAATAAGTATATTTGCTTGCATCAACCACTTCTAACTTACAATTACCACATAGAATAGTTGTAGTTATAAAACCCGACCTCGTTAGTTGAGCGAGTTAGATAGTCAATCAGCTTATTGGCTTCGGCTAGGCTTTTCTCGACGAAGAAAACAACATTCCTTGTTCCAGTGCGCAATTGCTTATCGATAATCTGAAAAGTGATCAATCAAAAGAAAAGCGGCAATAGACCTACGTGATTTGTGGTTACGCCGTGCTCCTTTAGTTCTTGACCATTGGCAAATATTAATACTCTCTTCATCAAACTCTCACTCCACACTATGGTTTTCTCTCCTAAATATAAATTCATTCTTAATTTCTTGTGTTTCTTACCTTCAATGGAATCCAAAGTATTGAAGAGAAGTCTACGATTGAACGCTTTTACTGCTTTTATCTGCAAGGTATTCATTTTCATACTTTTATAAAAGCTTTTATTGTTTAGGCGAGACAAACTATGGAATGAACAAGAAGAGTAAACAATCACCTGAGGGAGCCATCCTTCCTCTTTGACGTATACATTTGCTGATGAAGACTCCTCACTCATTTGCCTTGTTTCTTTGAATAATCAACATATTACAGATAAATAATAACGAGACAATGATGAATAAGAAAAAAGTTTCAAAGTGAAGGTCAGTCGACTGCAGTCGGCAACGCGCGCCGACGCAATTGAATACTACGGTAGATGAGTGTAGTAGGTCACATTCATGATCGAGATCTTGACATATAACTTATTCTGTTCGAGATCGTTCGTTTCAACTGATAAATTGATCTTTTCCAAAGCTCGCCGTAGTTGTGGGTTTTAATTCTTTGAAAGGAAAACTATTACATATTGTTTTTTAGATTATTTCACTTGCAAGGTGTCATAAGTTCCGTTCCAAAAGAGAATTTTCGATGGCCGCTCGCACAGATATTCGCATGCAAGTAAGTTGTTCTGAAAGATGCTCCAGTACCTTCCATTCTATAGCTTCAATGGACGGAAGTGATGAACATGCTATGGAGTGGAGTGGGTATCTTAGTCAGTCTGTATGCACTCTATGTTGAATGGAGCTTCGAGAATGATAAGGGGTACGTGCTTAGTTATGGGTCAACTAGCAAATCATTGAGCTACGTTGCATCGTGTGACATTAACTCGTACATTTCGTGTACGCGAGTTCTTGATTCAAAGTTCGCAAGAGGATTTGGAATTGTAGCCCCGATCTTAGGAGAAAACTCTGCACTGAACCAGGTAACGCAAGTAGTACATTCCGGACAACATCGTTTTCAGAAGAATGCACTGTACGGGTTATTCGTGTATTCCTTTCTTGCATTGCTATCTGTGAGCCGATCCTCTTATTCCATAGCCCTCCACTATTACATAAGCCTTCTCTCTAATTTAGGTGAGTATCGCATAAATCGTTGTAATTATTTCAGTTAAGGTTCCATCTACTTATTTCTTGTTCTTCTTTCTCTGAGAACTATATGTCTCGTATGCTATGCTACATACCTAGTCAACGCAATGCTTCTCTTCTACTCAGCAAAACGGTTCAACCACGCCCATCAACTTGGAAAAGCTGTGGCAAAGAAGAATTGAGTTGTGAGATATAGCATCACATACTTTGTGTCACTTTATGGATCATTAAGCAACAACTAATAATATGACTAAAATTGAATGAGATCAATTCCATGCTCTTGTGGTGTCTATGTAGTCTCCATCGGGAGGGGAGTAATTCTTTGCCGGAGGTGACAGTGTCGGTCCATCCCACTTTCGTCCATTCACACCCTCGCATTCCACTGCCTATGAAAGTATGAACAGTCTATGGACGAGATACGCAACTATGCATGACGTGGTCTTGTCCGAACAGCTGATTCAATTACATAAAAAAGAGAAAACCAAAAGCATAATACTAACAAGCGTTTTCCATTATGATTCCTCAGTGCAGACACCAATTACTGTCCCAGTGCTATTATGTGACAATATCAATATCTGCATATTTCATGCATACATGGGCACAGACCCGACGGTCGAGTGGTAGGCCTCTTATATGCCAGAAACTTAACTTGGTAGGCGCCGTATTATTACAGATGCCTCACTGGTATGCTACCGAAAAACACTGGTAGGCTCTAGTTCAAAATAAAGGACGGTAAAGCTGCCCACGTATGATTTCGTGTTAGATTACGCTTGGGCTACTAGATCTTCCCAGAAAAATTCGTAACATCTCGAGCATACCTTATTCCATAATTCGATATCCAATTCCTTGAGTTGAGCAAGTGCCTTATTTTGCATTCGAATCGATCCTCGTGTCCATTCATCATCCTTTCGCTGTGCTTCGTTTTTGTATTTCGTGTATTCCTAGAATGATTGCAATCCCGATTACAATATCACTTGGATCACGATAAGATATTCGCCAAATCTACTTTCTCTCAACTAATAGTTATATATTATATAGACTCCACGAGTATTACTCGTGAAATGAGGAATTGATAAACGGCTTGTTAATCTTAAATCAACCTTGAGAGCAATGCAATATTCGTCCTCTTCAGCTTCCGTATATACGGCCTTCGTTCGAATTCGTTCACTGAACGCATTGAATAAACCAATGAATGGCCATTATTATATTACCTCAAGTTCTTAGCAGATCTCACATCGAGTGCCAATTCTTCAACTGGCTTCGGCTTCTTGCTATGTTTCTGCATTGCTCTAATCTCCTTCTCCAATCGCTTCCTACGACGATGCTCTCTTTGCTTTGCGACCTGTAAAGCAATTTACCTTGATTTACTAGCGGAGCTTCGCTCCGCTATGCGGATCCAAAAACTTGGCGCATTGTCCGGGGAGGTTTTTGGAAGAGGGAGACGGGGATTGGGCCTAGCAATGCAAGAGATGGGGGTGATTCTAGCGGGGCAGTTGGTGCGTGAAATGGTCAAGATAGTGGTTGATAGGACGATATACTCTTTACATACGGCTAGAAAGACTGAG
>LS932823.1:22016-32552 GCA_900490955.1 Micoletzkya japonica | reverse complement strand
TGAAAAATGCACACATTCCGAGGAACTTTTTCATCTCGGTTGCCGTTTTCGGCTTAGGATAATCTTTTATTATTCTTATCTTTTCTGGATTAACTTCAATTCCTTTTCTTGACACAATAAATCCCAGGAACTTTATACTTTCCTGTGCCCAATGGCATTTATCAGCTCTTATCTTTAGTCCATAAGACTTTATCAAACTGAGGACTTCATCTATGTCCTTTAAATGTTGTTCTATATTAGATGATGGAATAACTAAATCGTCAATGTATATATACACTGAACAAGTCAGATGCCTCTTCATTTCTTCCATTGCCCTCATATAAGTTGATGGGCTTCCTTTCATTCCTTGTGGTGTTACTAAGAAATGATATAGTCCGCAGAAAGTTGAGAATGCACTATATTCACGGTGCTCCTTATGTAATGGTATTTGATAGAAAGATGAGAAAAAATCAAGACATGTGTATATCATTTTCCCTGAGCTTAGCTCAACAAGATCCGTAACTGTCGGTAGCGCATAATATTGCGGTTTCGTTATCTGATTCAATTTACGGTAATCTTGCACCAATCGCCATGATCGCTTATCTGCTCCTTTTGGAACTAGGATGATCGGTGACGCGAACGGAGAATTACTCGGTTCAATAATCTTCTGTTCTAGCATATATTTTATTTGCTTCTCAACTTCTTGTCTCTTTTCCAGTGGAATTCTATACATTTTCTGCCTTGGAATTTTATATCCTTCAATTAGATCTATTCTATGTTCAACTGAGCCATTATAGCGGCCAATCTTACCATCTTTCAATATAAATGCATCTTTGTTTTTCTCAATAACTTGCATAAGCTTTTGCTTCTGATCTTCCGTTAATATAGATTGCGAAAGATCTATATCGCCTTCTATTTCATTTTGATTGACTTCGCTTGCAAACTTTGGCAAAGATTCCTCCCATCGGATTTCTGGAGGAACATATACCGCTGAATACACTTTTTCAGCATATTCTGGCGAGGGAACATTTTCTGGATTAATTATTTCAGCTATGGCAATAGATTGCTTTGGGTGTAATATTATTTTCGCTGCAGTAGGATTACATATGCGAATTATTATATTATTATTCTTTAGCTTAGTTAGCACTTTAGCTATCAAAAATTCTTGTTCATCGCATAACGAGTACATTGATCGTACTAAGAGTATAGTACCATCATCCAGGTCTCCATCACAACTTGCGTTTATAACATTATCAGTTCTCGGTTCTAATATAGTTCTTTCATCAACGAAGACCTTATTTTCGGACTTGTTAATTATTGAATATACTTGCAATGCTTCGGGTAGGATGCTTTTTCCTACGTTGACTCCATTCTTATTGAATATTATCGGAGTTTCCAATTCAGCTAATTTGTGGATTATATCGTTACCAATTAGCACTGGGCCAGGACAATTATTATCTTCAGATATAAGAAAATTATGAGAGAAATTGGAATTTCCCATTTTTACTTTTAATTCTAATTCTCCAAGAAATGGAACTGCTCCACCATTAGCAGTTCTTGCATGTCCTTTATCGGTTCTCTTGAATGCTTCGAAACCAAGTCTATTTGCCTCTGATTCTCTTATATAAGAAATTGATGCACCAGAATCTATTAATGCATCTGCACTTTTTCCATTAATTGTTAGGTTTACATAAGGAAGCTTTGATTGTCCAATATTATTTACATAGTGCCTCTCGATATGGAAAACATAATTATGCATTAAGTAGCCAACTAAAAATATTAGCAGAAAAACATACTCATTCAACAGATAGTTGTCGATTGGCCAAATTTCTGCCTCTTTAGCTTCAATCGTTGGTAGCATTATTAAACAAATGCAAATAGTTGCTTGCAGCAACGTTATCGTTGGGACTTCTCTGTGCCTTCGAGCATATGATTGCAACAATTCTTCTCTATCCTGTCTTTTTGCTATTTCATACATTTCAATTAACATTTCTCGTTCAGATCGATATTCTCTCACTGCATTAACCTGTTCTTGGTTGCTTTCTTTGGAGCGACTCGCCCTCTTTGGGACTCCAAAGATACAATCGATCACTTCTGTTATTAACCAATATTTTAATACGGCGAATAAAATTAGGCCAACAATTATGAATCCAATAGTCCAGAATAGGAATGACCTTATTTGTCCAAACCAATAATCTTTATATTCTCCGAGCTTATCTTTAACTTCAATGGCAAAATTTACTATTTTAGACGATCCTTCTTTTGCTATATCAGCAGAGCGTTCAACGGCTCGTCTTACTTTTCCTTGCACTTCTTGCCACTTTTCATTACTTATTAGATTCTTTTGTTCTTTCAATGATTCAATTCCATTCTTTAGGAAGGTGAAAATCGGTACACTTGCCGATTCTGCTATTCTTTCTAGTTTATGTCTCTGTGCGAGAATCTTATTGTCATTCATAGATGTGAAATATCTTCGTGCTTTCTTCAATGAGTTCTCCATATTCTTACAATCTGTCTTAGATGAGTTATAGAAAATTATTCCATCTTCGTCAACAAATCTAACTTTGTCTTCAATTATTATTGGCATATTATAATATTATTGAAGGAAAGCGAACGTTGAGGGAGCTGCGCAGCTCTTTCCGCTAACCACCGTGAAACTTCAGCCGGAGCCGGGCTTTAGCCTAAGCTGGCACTTTGCCAAGAGAGTTTCACTGTATTTAGCGGAGTGCGCTGCAAAGATTTCTCAACGTTCCTTTTCCTCCAATAATAACACGATTGATTATACTTGTGATCCCAAAATATTTGCAGTGGTATTTTCTCTTCACATGTATATACTTGAATAAGATTATTGTTTAGTGGACTAGCAATAATGTCCTCTCTTTGCAATAATTCACGAATTCCCTGTGTTGGATTCGTTGCTAATGTTGCCTCTAACAATTGCGTTGACTTTTCTTGTAACAGGCATATTTGCCTATGCATTTGATTCACTTCTCTTGCATTCGTAACAATTCGTATTCTATCATTCAATGGCTGAACCGAACTCATAGTTGTAGAACTCAAAGGTGAGTTTGTATACTGTTTGGTTGTCTTGGTCACGGCTGTAGTAGTTGCATTAGTTGCCTTTGTTGGCTTCGGCGTTGTCGGTGGTGACAAATTAAGTTGACTTGTGATTTTCTTATTCAAATCTTCTAAACCTTGCGTATCTTTTAGATTACGCCTGCCTCTTCTTACTGAATTTTCTTCGAATATGAAATTTACCGGCTTTTCGAGTATCGGCAAATCGATATTACCATTATCGTAAATTGACATGAATAGGGAAATATTATTTTTCATAAGATTCAACGTAGCTATAGTTCGAATGAATTTCGAGTTTAATGCCTCTTTTATTTTCTGTTGTATTTTCTCCATAGGAGTGCGTCTTACTGGTTTAAATTCTTTCAGCATTGCTGTATCCAAATAATAATGATCTGTATTTAGAAGATCATCCAGAATAAGTTTATATCCAATCCAATGATAGTGATGCTTCGGAATAATCATTTCCGGTTTCTCTAATTCTATTTCCTTTTCAGTTCTTTTATATGCCTCTGAGATTGATATTTTCAATTCTCGTTGAAGTATTTCCTTAATTTGGTCAATGGACCATGTTCTTATTCTTCCTTTCATCATAGTTTTCCAAATGCGAAAACGAAGAGCACGAGCTAATGCCATTTGGTCAGATATGTTTTCGTAATACACTTTTTGGAATAACACATCTTCCCAGGTAATACCTTGAGATTGCATCGTTGACAGAGTATGAAAATTCGTAAATGGATTCTCTTGAGATTCAGATAGACTTGTCAGATACGAGCTTGAGCCTTTTTCGTATTCGAATAATATCGATTGTATTGCTTCACGTTTCACTATTTTTCGAAAAGCTGTATTCTTTGCTTCAGCTAATGTGGATATGTGCGGTATATCCGGCAATGTGATGTGAAAACCATCACTTAATGAGATATATGCCTCTGCGAAACAACTATTATATGCCTTAACGATTGAACTGGCATGTGCAATAACTTCCATTTCAGGTATTATAACTATTTCCTCATTAAATATTACTGCGTGCGTTCCAATGTACGCTGGGCACATATGAGAGATTATATAGTAAAGGATCCCAAATAATTGTTCTATTGGGATTGGAATAAAAACCATCACGAACATCTGCCTCATTAACGTCTCCTAAATTAGATATTGTAAAACCATCAGCTATGGAAGTAAGTGTTCCATATCGAACCATCCAATTAGTTTGGGACGTGCATGTAGTTCCAAATATAGGAACCAAGGGAAGCTTGGTGTCATTCTTTCTCCAGACACCTTTCCCAAAATCTACTATTTCACCGTCAGGTGATCTTTTCGATCTTTCCATTTCTTGGCAATCATCTGGTGGAATAGCTGCTTCATTTACTATTATTCTCGAGTCTATATTGAATATCTTGAACAGTGATGATACACAGGTCTCAACTGTAACCTTCGAACATGCAAAAGCTGGATAATTGTCTTTTCTGACATCGTTTTTGAAAATTCTTGCCTTCACTTCAACAAATTCGCGTGAGACAAATTTCTCATTGCACTTCGAGTGCTTCACATTCGTAAGAACCAATAATGATGACGGTTCAAATCCATTGCATTCATAGAATTTTTGATCTTGCGATGCCACTGACGTAATTAATGATAGAATGCACAGTGAAGTCAAAGCAATCATGTTGACCCAACCAACATGCTTTTTCCCTCTACGGTTGCCACCGCTTCTTCTTTCGGGTGTATTTCTATCGAAATTATCTCGATTGTTATCGAATCTATACTGATTATTTCCTTGATTATCGTTCATTCGTTGTCGATTTTTATAGTTATAATTATATTCTTGATTATTGCCTCGATAATTTCCTCTGCCACGGAATGAATTTCTGTAATTACCGCGGTTATTGTAGAATTGCTGATAACCGGAAAAACTACGGTTGTAATTATTATTACGATTGAAATTGCCTCTTTGATAATTATTATAGTTATCTTGCCGATATACAGCATTTACTTGTTCATCGGAATGCTTCTTTTCAATGGTTAGTCGCAATTTATTCATTTCGTCTTTCAGGTCCTTCAATTCTACGTTATCTGCCCCGTACATCTTTTGGTGACACTCCAGCTCTTCCGCTTTAGTCAGAGCGTCATTGAGGGTTTTGAATGAGGATGACTTAAGGTACATATCAGCTTTCAATTTAAGAGGTAAACCATCAATGAATCGATCAATCATTATCTGTTCTCGTTGCTTCGTATCAAAATTCAAGTAAGACTTATTAGTCAAAGCTCGAACATCTTGAGCATAAGCAGACAAATTCTGATCTTCTTTCTTACACATTGACAATTGATGCTTCGCTAAATGAGTACGGGAAGGACTGCATAATTCCTTAGCAATCTCATTAATGAGTTCTTGATAATCCAACGGGATAAGTTGCCTTGCTTCCATTACTTCGTCATATATTCTTTTCGCAGCCCCATCTAATTTTAGAGCTAGGATATTCACCGCATCGGCAGACGAAAGATTGAAAGTATTCAATAGAGCGTTGAATGTTTTTATATATTCGAAGAAATCTCCTTTTCCGTCAAAACGTTGAAAACAGCTTAGCTGTGAAGCTGAGAGAGACATTTTCGTTGATCTTACTTCTTTCTTGTTATTAGTTGCCACTATCGGCTTCTTTAGAATACTCAACGGTTTAACCGGAGTCTCAGAAATTATTCGTTCACTTCTATGCGATTCCTTTTTCGGAATAGAAACTGGTTGTGAGAGAATAGGCTTAGGAGTAAGAGTTGGAGTTTTGTTTAATAAAGGAGAAAGATCTAGATCAAATGGAATAGACTGTTCAATAGACAGAGGAGTACTATGCAAAATTTGCTTGTACGAATTAGGTAGATGAGGGGTGGGTTGAATAGGAATGAAAGATGAAGATGCCTCTTGTTTTTGTTTCTGTTTTGTTTCAAGAAATTTGTCAATACGAGATCGACCAGCACTCTTTACACTTTCGAGTTTCGCAGATAATCCCTTTTGTAGGGTCTTCAACGAGAATGAGTTGCTTTTAGCCTTTTGAACAATAGACGGTGAAGTGCTTCTGCTTCGGGCTCTCTTGGATAGATCAAAAACAGGGATAGGAGAAATAGAGCGTAGACGAGATGGGATGTTTTTGATTAACGGAGCCGAAAGAGTGCTTGCGAAGGGTGAGATAGACCGTACGCGTTGTGCTACTCGATTCAAGGAAGAGATATTGCGCAGAGAAGGTGAAAGCGAGCGCAGACGAGATGGGATGTGGGATAGAGTACGAGAGAAGTTGCGAGCGACTGGAGTTGCAGCAAGAATAGTCGATGCAATAGAGGATAAAGACGAAAGAGATGTATTTGAAAGCGAACGAATAGGATTGCGAAATGAAGTACGAGTTGGAATAATGGGACGACGAACTAATGTACTAGGAGTATTAGACTTGTTTGAAGACTGTGAAGGAACAAGAACTGGAGTTAATGGGATTGGATTGACTGGCGCTGGGGTAGACTGAATTAACTTTAAGATAGTAGAGTTAGATGACGATAGAGTAGACTTGGATGGGATAGGAGTAGACTTATGTGGCGTAGATTGAGGAAAACTAGCAATATATTTATGCGCACTAGATTGACTATTTGAATTAATAGGACGGCGAGAAATGGGAAGCGGAGATATAGAAAGAGATGAAGAAGATGAACGCGAACCTTTGCCAGGAATAGCCCTTGTTCTAGATAGAGATAGAGATGAGTTGTTAGAATTAGAATGAGAGGAAGTAGAATGAGACTGATTGACTGAAGAACGAACAGGAACTCTAATCGGAGACGGGGATGAAGCGTAGCGAACCTGTCTTCTTGTCTGAGTACGAGGAGTTGGGAAGCCGAGACGATGCGGAGGTTTCGTCGATTGTCTGAGTTGCAGGATTGCAGACTGGGGGGGAAGAATGAGCTTCTCTGCCTCTTTTATGCGCTTTTTAGCGTATCAAGTTTTTTTTAGTTCCGTTTTTCGGCGCTTCGTACCAACCCGGATGCTTCGGTCCGCTCGGGTGCTTCGCTCAGTCTCTCTATCTGATCTTCATTCACCCACTTAGTGAGGTATCCGCTGCGAGTGAAAGTTCCAGCGGCAAAGTGTGACTTCAAAGCATAAGCAGAATAACATTGACCTTTCAGGCTTAATCTGCCCCTATAAAACAAACGATCTTTCGAGGTGCTACCATGTTGTGCCTCACTCTCTTCCAAGAGTCATTTCTTATACCTTAATTAGCTTTCATTCGTGCCTCTTATGTTCATGGTTGAATCCTATCTTTTTTTATTAGTTTCCTTTTAGAATATGTTATCCCCTGTGACCTATCTCAATATCTTGTTATCATCCATTGACTTAATTAAAGTCATGAGGGCTTCTAAGCAGACTCCTAGAGACCTGGACAGTTTCTTATCTGTCTTAAGTTCCATCATTAGACCTCGTTCGGTGCTAAAGTGGTTAGTGACCTTTTATTCCTTTAATTCCCTTTTTTTCACGAAGCTTATCCTTATTTATAATTCAGTGCAACTTTATCTGATAACAGTCTCATATATCGACTCCCATCTATTGAAAAAAATTTAATTTCATATATACATAAGACCCGTGACCAGGTATCATTTTACTTGTTTATATTTATTATCTCTTTTTCCAGTTATCCTTGTCACCTTCATTCCCTGTTCTTTCTATGGATGTGCAGAAGATCTCTAACTTCTTCCATTCTATCCGAATGAATTACTCGCAAACCATTCCCTCCCCTCGTCATGTGATTCAATTTATGAATCAGCATCAGCGCGAATTCGATGCGAACTGCGTAGAGCAACTATTAGTATTGATTATGGCATCTCCATCTGTGTTACAGGAGTGCAATATTCAATTTAATATCAATACCTGCTTCGACTCGTAAGTCGTATTCATAGCCTTCCAATAGAATTCATTCTATCTCATAGAATCCCCCTTTTTAGTATTGTGAGACACTACATTTCTACTACACACAATCAGCATCGTATGATCGGCATAGCATTCCTAGCGTTCGTTTAGCGAATAGCGGTTTCCGCCCATAGGATCCGATCCTGTGGGCGAACCGGTGAGTGGAAAATTATGAATTTAAATACTTAAGCTCGTCACAATGCGTTCAAGATGCTCTGAAAATTCGATGCACTTTTGTTCAGCCATTGCTGAGTAAATTCAAAAAGAGTGGTCAATTCGCTATTAGACACATTCTTCACCGGGTAGAATGCTGTGTCGGTAATTACAGACCTCAGGTATTGATTTCACTTTCACTTGAGCTTAATACTTTTCCTTTTCAGAATCCATTCACAAAACGAAGTGCACCTTACCACTCCGGTAGCAAGGTTTGAATATGCTTCATTTATATATTTATCATTATTGTTATTGTTATTACTTCATTTTTTTTGTAATATTTTCTTTTCAGGGTCATTTTCGACCTTCTGGACAAGCCAGAAACTATCAATCAACCAATGCCTCTACTACTAATACTGAGACTCATGATAAGATCGATGCAGTGAGTTATCACCATAATTGCTTATGTTATTCTCTCTCCGAATCATTCTATAACATTCTTTTTGCAGACATACAGATTGCTGACGGAATTTTTGTCGTCACAAAAGGAATCCGACCTTCGTCGACCGACTGGCGATGTAGTCACGCCGGTGAGCGAAAGATTTTATATTAATCGTTTCATAATTAATTCACTCTTTTTTCATTTATTCATTCATTCATTCAGTCAGTAATTTATTCATTTTCTTATACAATGTTGATTAATCCTTATTAATTCTTTTAGATGGAGCTCAGCCCCAAGCCGCTCACCCCGCAAGAGGAAGAGGACTTACTCCGCGACGACCTTTTGGACGCACAAGTCAACACTCAATGCAGCCAACAGTCAACTGCGTGAGTTGTCTCGTGAGTCTCGTCTCTTTATATTGTCTATTAGCTTTTGTACATCTTTTTGTATGCTACATTTTTTTCATCATTATATAACTTATCTTATGGTTTCACTCTTTTTCATTATGATTCCCTTTAATTTCCATATATCCTTCAAATCTTCTTCTAGCTTTTCAATGTATTGTATTGTCTCGTTATTTTCCCCTTTTCCATATTACGAATCTGTGCTTCGATTTTTTTTGTATTAAATATTTGCTTTTGGGTGGATAAAATAAGTCGGTTATTGTTTTGCTTCCGATGGCAAGTCACGAAGGGGGGGGTGTGGATAGAGAGAGAAATGAGAGAGAGTGTGAAAGTATGCTGGGGAGGGAAGTGTCCTTGTCTCCTTGTCTCCATTCTCGGGTTCACTTTCCCTTATTCATTCCACCTCTGCATGGATTATGCATCTTCACTGTACTGAGACTGACTTGTTCCCCATGACTTTGTCATATTCAACTTCATTAAGATTTAAAGCTTTTTTATCACCAGCTGATTTTTTTTTTACATAGTAGGGTCGATAGGGATCTCGAAGCAGGAAGAGTATCGTCTCGCGATCTCGACAGTCAGAAGGTTCTTCACTGCCTCTCGAGAGTCTTCGATAGATACCGCATGAAAAACCAAGCGTTCATCCAAAAGAATGTCATAATTCACTCCCGCCTGAGCCCTTGTTTCGGTTCTAGGTCCTACTCTAATGATCATGTCCCCTTTATGGGCATGTCCTTGATGGAGTATATTCACCACAGTATAGTGACGCTCGGCAAATATTTCAATTAACACATCTTGAACCGTGTTCATCATAGGCAGTATGGCCGGGCGATGCGTCGTTGATACGCTCAGTCCAACAGTAGGAACGGTTATCACCGACGGGTCCATTGCCTCAAATTGTAAAAGATATTACGTCATTACAGTGATGGAGAAAATGAAAGAGCGAAATGAGTAAAGTTTGCCTTGCTCTTCCTCCTTATGTATATATATCGCCTGTGAAGGTCGATTAGACTCTGCATTATCTCGCGTTTGCATCACTCTACGAACCAAGACGGAATTCAAATCTTCGATAAACTTTCGAATTAGTCTCGTTAGATTCATGCATCATTTTGAATTATTCCAGCCTTTGTTTTCTGTAAAGTGTCGATCCGCAAAAACGTCTCTGAACCGTTCGAGTCGGCACTTTGAGAGAAAAAATCGGGCTACCAATTCTTATTGTTTGCATGAATTATATGCTTCATTTATTTATCCTTAGATAATCTTTGTGATCAATATTAATTCTGTTTGCCTTTAGCTTTCCATATGTAGCTTTAAATTAGCTTGAAGTATTTACTTTTTAGTAGTAATATCTGCCTTTTTCAGTTGAAGAAAGTCTTTAGCTTTCCATGTTTGCCATTAATCGGCTATCTGCTTTAATAAGCATTATCAAATATGCATCCAATAAAATGTGAAACAATAAATAACCTGCATATTAAAGTACCAGAAACATATCACTACTCAAATCAATCCACGAAGGGGACAGTATCTCGGTCTGCCCTTCCGACTCTCGCGCG
>LS925129.1:59789-79911 GCA_900490955.1 Micoletzkya japonica | reverse complement strand
AGAGTAAAGAGTAGAGCCCGCGAATAGATGCTGATAGCCGTTTCACTGCCAGCATTGTCCGAATCCTTAGTTGTGCACCTTTACTTCACCCTTAATGTTGTTTCATGTGTAGGCATGATGATAAGATATATATATATATATATATATATATATATATATATATATATATATATATATATATATATATATATATATATATATCTCCTAATACGCTTATACTCTCCTAATACTCTCCTAATCCATATACTCTCCTAATACGTATGAGGTGAAACATAAACCTGGAAAAAGTGCCTATTTGAATTAGATGGTATCGATTCGCGAGCTCTAGAGAAGAGTCTATCGAATAAATAGGCCTGTTGTAATCCCGTCAATTGCTTTGTTTCCAAATGCGGAACGATTCCGCTATGCCTATTTCCTAGAGGATTTCCGAGATGTTCAGATCCTCAACGATCTCGCTTTTGGAATGGCCGACGATCCGACAGCACCGCCCCTTCACCTCGTCACTGCCGTTAGTCGCCGTTTTTTTGATATGCTCCGTATTCAGTTATTCTTAATCATATTCCACTAGCCGTGACGGAAAATTCTTTCAACGTTGCAACTTGAAGAGCCAGAATCAAGCATTATTCAGTTTCTCGAGACGAACGATCGCTTCGATAAGTTGACGAACGACGTGCAGCACAACATCGGAATTCACTTTCCCGTCTTCGTCAAGGTAGGCCTCAAGGTCAAGGTAGGAAGAGGAGTCATCTCTGTAAAAACTATAATACATAGCTAACCATTCTTCAAGAGTCTTGAATCAAGGCCTATTTATAGTGCATTTGGTTATAATATGTTATAATATTGTTCGGGGATGTAAGTAGTTTTTTCCTAAAATTAATTGTTATCCATTTCCACCCCTGCAGGTAATCCGCAGCAAGACCCTGCAAGGCATCGCCCTGACCACTCTCGAACACTACACTGTGTACGAGCCCCAGTTCGAGGCAATCATCGCCAACTTCAACGCTAATCACGACTACTGATCACGCCGTATTTCCGCTTGTTTACTCTTCCTTTTGCTTCTCATTACAGTTGATAAACCGTCCATGGTTATGTGTTTTGTCCGGACTCTCTTATGGTTTATTGTTCCGTCAGTCGTCTCATTCCTACTTCCGACGAGAGAGCGGAGAGGTGTGAAGAGAGTCCAGACGAAGCAGGAATGAGTTTACTGACGGAACTTTTTCGACAATAATATCGACAACAGTATGCTAAGGTGTTGACAAGACGTTTCCAGATAGGTTTAATGTTCGGCCATAGTTTCATCGTCTACATTCACCCTTCTCCCATTCTTCATTCTTCACCGAGAACTAGCGCATCTCATTGAACGCCATGGCGACACCTACAACACAAATTGAGGGTTTACAAGTTCCAAGGATTTACATACATAAAGCGTTAGATAGCAATAATAATCAGAGTTGGGAAAGCACGAGTCAATAAGAAATTATGCAGCCATACCTCCGCCAATGATGATAAGAGGCAGGGAAATGGTCAAACAGAGGACAGTGGCAAGAGGGACCTGAATTTCCGGTTTAGCAGCTAGTAGTTCGCTAGCGAAAAAACCAGCATATCGGGAGAAAGTTTCGAGTTGCGCTAAATTGCAAATAGATACCCTGACAAGGGACTAGATACGTACCTTCTTCTTCTTTTGCCTTCTAGTTTTCGGTTTCGTCCTCGACTTTGGATTGGCCTTTTTGGACTTGGCCGATGTCTTGCTCTTGCTGCTCTGAACATTGATATTTTGGGCACTTCTAACAATATGCTTCTCTACCATAGAATTTCGGGCAAGGATCAGAGAGATTCTTCCTCTCTGTTCCCCTCGCGTGCGGTTCGCTCCCTCATTCGTCTCTCAACCAAGAGTCATCCCACGCAATTTCAACCAAGGATCAGAAAGAAGAATCCTCCCCTCTGAAGACTTGGCGTACGACGGGAGTACGCGCCAATCGAGGATCAAGAGGCAACTCAAGATTCATCGTCACCTCGGACTGAGTGAGTTTTTGAAGAAGATTTGAAGTCTCTGACCGCTCCTATCTATATCAAAGCCCCCTCCTTTGGACCCAAATCCACTGATAGTCCAGATAAAGGTGTAAAACTGAACTGAAAACCATAGAATTTTGCTTGCACGAACGGGATACGAATACCAAACCATTCGGTCTATTCCCCTATTCATTCCCCGACCGAAACGCGCATGGTAGGTCAATAACTTAATTTTAATTTTAATTTTATCTACCCTCTACGCGTAATGGGGCTTGAGGTTGAAGGTAGGGCTGGGCAGCAGTGCCATAAAGTGCATCATTTACAACACCGCACCCCGAGAGAGCATTGACGAATGAAGAGACGAGAGGCGAAAGAGCATGTAAATGAAGCACTTTATGGCACGGTTGCCCAACCATAGCTGAAGGGGGATTGGGGTTTAGGGATTGAGGAGTGCGGATCTCTCCTAATTAAATAACTAGCCCGGACAGAAAGAGCCACTAATGCATATGCATACCATGCACCAAGGGGAATACATTTCCTGTGATGGGGATAAGGGTACTGCAAATAACTGCAACTAATACCGAATAATTCGGTCAAAACCGAGTAATTCAGTTCAGAAATGACATTTTTTTAGATTTTTTGAAATTTTTTGTGTGAATTCTATTATTCCGCCATTAAAGTATGATGTTAACTGATTTCCGATAATGAATATTGATCAATCCTTTATTATCTGTGATTTGCATACTCGAGCGAGTTGGAGTATACAAGTCGCACAGCGTGTCGCGGGCAGAGTGAAACTTAATTTGCACGGCCCGGATTCGGGGAGGGAGGGGGAAGGAATGAGAGAGGAGTGAGGCGAAAAGAGGGCAAAATCGAGGTTTTTTCGGCGTTTTTCTTGAATAACAAGAGTGAGAAAGGGAAATTCGAAAATCGGACTTCGCTATGCTGTGAGGATGACCATCCCCTACACGGTGCATACTCACTCAGCTATCAATGTGCAAAGGCCAGGGAGCCTTTGCGTTTTGACCGAAGACAATTTTAAAAAAAATTGATGAAAAGCTAGTTTTCGATTATACGCCTGTAGAGTGCAACAATACAAACGTGTTCCCAAAGTTTGAGCTCTTTTGGTGCAGGCAGCTCTCTGCAGTAGATACTTATGTCTGAAGAAACCGTCTGATCGCTTAGCTAAAAAGACATTGTAATGTTAGCAAATTTGTGTTATTTAGCTTCGCATGGTCTCTTGCAGGATACTAGGTTAGATCCTGTGATGATTTTCAGTTCATGCTAGCGCAATCTCACTTTTATTATTGGAGGAAAATGAACGTTGAGAGAGCTGCGCAATTCTTTCCGCTAATCACCGTAAAACTTCAGCCGGAGCCGGCTTTTAGCCTAAGCTGGCATTTTGCCAAGAGAGTTTCACTGTATTTAGCGGAGTGCGCTGCAAAGATTTCCCAACGTTCGTTTTCCTCCAATAATATAATGTACGGTAAATCCACAACAAAAGTCCACATTTTGGAGAAAAATAGCCACCCTTTTCGGGTGTAATGATGTATTATTGATCAACAAGCATTTCATATAGATGTTTTCAGGAAATTTGAAACCATTTATTACGTTTTTTTTCATTTGATCATGTTGTCTGTTTCTTCCGACATAAGTATCTACTGCAGAGAGCTGCCTGCACCAAAAGAGCTCAAACTTTGGGAACACGTTTGTATTGTTGCACTCTACAGGCGTATAATCGAAAACATGCTTTTCATCAAATTTTTTGAAATTGTCTTCGGTCAAAACGCAAAGGCTCCCTGGCCTTTGCACTTTGGTAGGTGAGTGAGTATGCACCGTGTAGGGGGATGGTCACCCTCACAGCGTAGCGAAGTCCGATTTTCGAATTTCCCTTTCTCACTCTTGTTATTCAAGAAAAATGCCGAAAAAAACCAAGATTTTACCCTCTTTTCGCCTCATTCCTCTCTCATTCCTTCCACCTCCCTCCCCGAATCCGGGCCATGCAAATGAAGTTTCACTCTGCCCGCGACACGCTGTGAAGCCGAGACGAGCTCATAATCTTTCATTCTCTCGTGCATGAAGCGAAGGAGGGAGCAGCTCCAATGGGGTGTACTTCTGCAACATGAAAGGAGTTAAGCTAAAGGGCCCCTCCAGGCAATAGCTACCATATGCATTTTTGACATCATTGGATAGCTCTCAATGTCCTGAGTTTCATACTCTCTCCTTTTTGCTTGAAACTTCGCCGTTGCTGAGAAAATGCTGTGCAAAGATTTCTCCCGCTGTCTTCATTCCTCTTGTCTCTCACAATAAATTAGCCGCTGTTAATTGGTTATCTCTTGAAATGAATGAGATGGTTGGAGGGACCCTTTCATGCTCAATGCAAGCTTTGCGACATCGTCGTAAAGCGACCAGGTACGTTATTTTGTAGTATTGTCTGCTTTTGAATCCTTCGAGTTTGAGTAATTTATTATCGTGTTTTAGATGGGACTAGATCGGCTCAGGTAAATATATAAGCTATTGAAATGTGTAACAGTTATTTATTATTGGAGGAAAAGGAACGTTGAGAAATCTTTACAGCGAACTCCGCTAAATACAGTGCAACTCTCTTGGCAAAGTGCCAGCTTAGGCTAAAGCCCGGCTCCGGTTAAAGTTTCACGGTGGTTAGCGGAAAGAACTGCGCAGCTCTCTCAACGTTCGCTTTCCTTCAATAATAGTTGTATTAGAAGCTATTTCAATACTTTCCACTTCCGCCATAATGAAATTGCAAATTCAGGGAGCTCTCTGCAGAACCGCCTCATTTCACATCTGAGGAGAAGAAGACAACGAAGACGAAATGGATACTCCTACATTTGAAGATGAATTCCTCCCTTGAACGTATTCAGTCCCTTATCATATGAATAAATAATGAGATTCCTAAAAAAATCACTTTTGCACACAAAAAAATGAGTCTAATGGACCGAATAGTACACAATAGAGACTCGTTTGCCCGAATAATTCGTATTCGGTTTGCGCAACCCTGGATGACAGGAGGGGACGAGGGAAATCGAAAGAGGTATCATAGACCCCCCTCTGAAAACGACCCTAGATCGAGATATGGAAAAGCTGCAGTTTTGCCATACCTCCGGCTGTGCCTTCTTCTTGCCCTTCGTCCCTTTCTTGTCCGTCGCCTTCAATTCCTGCAATGTTTAGTCCGTGTTTCTGGTATCCTTCTGGTATCCCCTTGTGTCCCCTTACGATGCATCCATATCTGGTTAGTTAACGTGATCCTTCGGTACTGCCATTTCAACGATAGAGCGAAGCTGGGCTGTTAGATATTGGACAAAGCAAAGATGTTTATTGACGGAACGCTTTCCTCAACCATATGACCGACGAAAACGTTCCGTCAGTAATTTCATACCTACTTCGTCTGAAGTAGGAATGCGACTACTGACGGAACATCTTGCTCCATCCTAGTATAGCTTACTCCGACCTTCTTGTCGTCATCTCCAGCCTCGTTCTCGTCCGTAGCCAACTTGGGCGACTGAGGGGTCGCCGTTTTGCCCAGGCTGCTGGGCGGATTCACGGCTGCAATACAATACATTTTCTTCTTTTTTTTCGTGTGAAAAAACATAAAGAAGATGAAAAGAGAAGAGAAGATATAAAATATAAATAGAGAAACCATCAATCCAGTTGCATTATCAAGCCGAAAGACTGGAGTGCAACCGGAAGGAGTGAAGAGCGTCAGAGGATAAATACTACGCTAATCGCGCTGGGTTTTGCAAAAAACCGTACGGCGATTACTCCCCAAGAGGAACTCACAGTCTAATCGTCAGAATCGTAACGATTCGAGGCAAAGGGCAATCGATGCTTAATCGCTCACCGTTCTTGCCCGCAGCACCCACCTGAGGGGTCTCAGCTGGTTGAGGAGCGGCGGCTGGAATACGACTGATTAGTCGAGCTACCGTAACCCGTACTGCCTAATGTGAAAATTATGATCAACAAGTCCGGAGATTAGTTTCAATGTGAATTGAGCAAGGAAGCAGCAATAAGATCCGCCCCACGCTTGTTGTCGTCGAGAAAGCGGCTAAACTGTAAGACTGTGAACTCGGAGAACTGTGTGATCCTCATGCTTCAGATGATTCGGGGATGGGCCTAGTGAAGTCGTGTGCTTGTGAGGGTGTAGACAAGGGCGGCAATTTCACTTGTACAGTTGGACCTCTAGGTAACCCTTTCTCATCCTTTCCCCTTGGCTACCCCCCCCCCTATTCTAGTCGCGCAGCGTTACTTATAATTGACTGTTTCTTCTGTTCTTGTATCCTTGCTTACGTTGTATTCATCATTTCTCTTGTAGGTAATTAATCACTGATGATGGCATGAAAAAGGCCGAAACGTCTGAAGATAAAGCCTGGCATCAACACCGCCTCTTGTCTACACCCTCACAAGCACACGACTTCACTAAGGCCATCCCCGAATCATGTAAAACTGTGAATTTGAACGTACGTGTTTCGATCGGACCGAAAGCCGCGAAGGGATCTTCTGCCACTGGGGGAGGAGCGGCGGCGGGAGGGGGTGGGGGTGCATTGTTGCCCGTCGCAAAGTAGTTGTCGTCCGCCTACAGTAACACGGCGATCGTTGTGGGACCCCAGGGGAGCTACATATTCACAGAGGTGACTGACCATTGTAGCCGTCGCTGGAGAGCGAACCACTCGCGGTCGAGAAAGGCGATGGAATGAAGAGGAATGGGGAGGGGTGGGGGGAAGGAGAGGAAACCAATTGAGATAAACGAATTATGCGACCGAGAGAGATTTTTTCAATTTCATGAGCGAATGGAGAAGCGCAGAAGACAAATAGGCAAATGGTGGGTGATTTTCAAATCAGAGATGGTGAAGATATTTTTAGTTGTGAAAAGCTTTTAATCCAATATAGTGGATTAAAAAGATCCGTCGAAAAATCATTCCGAATATAAGGCGAGAGAGTGTGCAAAACTGAGAGAATTAGTCTCATTTTGGAACGAAAGAATCAGACGGATCGGTTTATTCCACTATATATGCTGTGAAAGGGAAGGAGAGTTCTTCATTGTGTTCCTAAATAGTCACTGCTTGTTCGAATTATTCTCTTTATATCTCTTCTATTGGCTTCTAATATTTCTTGTTATCTGTCTTTTTCTCTTTTCATTGTCTTTTTATCCACTTTTCCCGAGTTCCGCAAGAGACTGTTTTTCTTCTTTCATTTTTTAGAATCATCCCGCCTTTTGCTGCTCTAGAAAGCTAATTCCAAGCCTTGCGTGCTTATCGTACTGGTTTTCAAACTATTTTACCGATATTTGTGGGTATTAGCATTCCTACTCTTCTAGATTTTATCTGATAAAACAGAAAGTCAAAATCATACCCAAGTACCTGAAAAACCCTAAACACCTAGATTGCTATAACGTAAATTTGAATTGTTATCTTAATCATAAAATAAAGAAGATTGCTTACTCACGTTTTTTCTCTCTTTATTTTTTAGACTGGCACAAAGCTACTCTGCACTCTCTTCATACTGCTTTGTTACCTTGTGGTAGGTGGGAATAACGAGAACGGAGAGAATATTTGCCTCAACCATAGCATGATGATTTATTCCACCGCTCTTTTCAGCTGTCAATCGCTGAATAATCATTTCATTTCGATGTATTCTAATGTCTCCCTGCGATACGGTCTTCATGTCGATCGAGATTACTACTTTGTCGAGATTTGCTCAGTGTAAGCACGATTTAGCAAAAAAAAGATGTCCAAAAAGATAAAAAAATATTTAATTTATTCTTATTTTTCCAGCTCTGTAACATCTAGGAACATTCTATAATGCCAAAGCTGTTCCCCGAAATCGTTATTGTAATATTTGCATTCAGGATCGAGACTGTTATTGGCATAGTCGCACTTGGAATTGTTCATCCCCTTATGATCTTTCTTCTCCGATATCACTCTCCACTCATGGCCAAGGAAATACGCACAGCATATCTGTGGAAGCAGGCAAGGCATAGTTCCCGTACACAAATTAAGCTGAAATCACCCTTTCAACGCTTATTTTGAGCATGGGAGTTCTTTTGGTCAATATGTTTCATTGCTTTTGGCGACGATATGCGTCGCGGTTATGAGTGATGCGTGAAACATAGGCATCAAAAGAACTCTCATGCTCAACTCTATTATTTTGCAATAACACTATTAATTGAACTGAAAAAAATATTATGTTTCAACGTATGGGGTAGAAGCAAATGGCAAAAAGTCTGGCTAAAAACTAAGACTGGACACTAAGATTAAAAAAAACTAAAAACTAAGATTCGCAGGTTACGTACATCTTCCAAGACCTCTACTGGGGCGTTCTCTACCGGTTCTATCCGCTCATTCCCCTTCCTGGCATATTATGTACCGGGTTGCTCTGCACCCCATCCACCAACGGACCAGTCTTACTGGTATACAAGCAAAATAAGCAAAGCGAAAGTCTAAATAATTCGTTTTCCCTTGATGGTAGCTGCATAAATCTCACAAGTTTATGCGTACACAGCTGTTTTACGATAACTCATTCTAGATAAATTGTTTACTGCTGTATTACGCACAGTCTAGAGAAGCTGTGGTTTTCCCAGTAATTAGGCGCATGTTTTTGTGCTTGTCGATGGTGTATATATATAATAGGAATTTTAACGCGGATGAGCAGACGAATGTGCAGAAAATGGGAATTACTAAGACATTGGAAGTTCGTCACAAGACAGTATTAAAGGCAATCCAATCGCTGTGCACGGTATCGATCGGGACGAGCTATGTTTTCATCGTGGTGAATACGCTGCAAAGCACCACTCCCGCCCATGCGCCGTGGAAGTTTACCAATGGGTAGGATCAGTCAACCACAATATTCTAGACCTTTGGAAAGCGAAAATGACTAGGACATCGTCTTTCTTGAGTTCCCCAAGGCCCTAGGAGTCGGATTTATGTTAGCTTTAGTGTCTATCATGATGCCCTTCCTTTCCCATTCCTAATCATTTATTCGTGGTGCGCGGCACACCGATCTACCGTATTTGTAAATGTCGGAATGATTTTTCGCTTTCCAAAGGTTTTGCATTGCGGCAGAACACTGTGTCTACGCGTTTCCATTTTCACTCACTTTTTATTAGAGCATATCATATGATTTGATTCGCGTCGTAGAATGGATTGTGCTTCATGCTGTCTGCACGATGGTAAACCCTTCTGTTATGCGATTGTGGATATCAAAATATGCGAATCATATGGCCCTTTTAGTTTTTGTCCTGCGTCAAACTAATATCTATAATTTTCAGCGTCAAGTATTGCGTAATGGCAGTGACTGTGTCAGTTTTTGCCCTGAACGTTGTGTGCTTTTTCGTTTTTGGAATTGAGAGCGATCGGAAAGAAGAATATCTCAAGGTACTTCCATATTATACGGGTTAAATGCGGTAAACAAAAGGGTTGGCAAACCGGATCCTTTTCCTGGAGTAGGTTTCACCATGCATACAAGAATGAAAGGTATAACAATATCTATCGCTTCTATCGAGAAACTTAACACTGAAAAAGGGCCAAAAACGACCCGGTTTGCCAAACCTATCTAGTATCTATATACGTGCCACCTCGATAACACATTTTGGTAGTTTTTTTGCTCTTCATCCTACGGAACCGTTCCATTTTACTCTCTCTCTCTCATCCCAGGGAAATGCATAATGTCATTGAATACGTAATCCCAAGCGCGAGATACTGTGAAAACTATTGTCCTGCTGAAGCTTTTGCGAATACACTCTATTTTTTAAGTTGCCCGAATTCGAGTGGTCCCTTCGATTCAAGGGTACGGTAACGGTGTACGGCAGGAGCATTGGCGACGTAGGGCCTTTCAAGACAGGTCACAGTGTTCTGCCGTAATGCAAAACCTTTGGAAAGCGAAAACTCGTTCCGACATTTACTGATACGGTAGATCGGTGTGCAGCACACCACGAATGAAGTGTTAGGAATGGCAAAGGAAGGGCTCTATAGAGACCATATATGGTAGACACTCAAGCTTGCATCAATCAAACTCTTAGCGTCTCCTAGAAACAAAAGAAATATGATGTCTTTGTTATTTTCGCTATCCAAAGGTCTAGAATACTGTGAGGTTTGAGCTTGACTTTTATGCTTACCGGTATTTATGCAAATATATCGATGCTTTTTAGATGTTCGATGATTGATCCCATGATTGTTTAGCCCCGTTCAGAAATGAAAATTCTCGCCGTTTCCGTCTTCACAGTATTTCCCGTGGCAGTTGGGGGAATGCGCTTTGTGGTCTCCAATCTGAAGAAATACGCGGTATTTTCGATTTCATTAAATCTCATCTCTTCATCATCGTTCAGGCAACGACTCGGACAGGAGGACTTCAGAAGAATCACTTTGTGCACGCGTACGTTCACAAGATCATGCTTACGCAGGTAATTAAATAAATAATTGTTTACATCCATGTACGTAATAAGCGTGCCTTGCATTGGTAAATGCAGCACAAATTAGCGTGTTATTAGTTGTTTGTACGAGTCGTTCGATTTTTCTAACCAGCTAAAAACTCGCGATAATCAGGAAATGAAATCACGCAGTGAAAAATTCGTTCGAACAAGGGTTGTTTGTCAGAATGAGAAAAATAACAAACAAAATTTCTTCTAAGGTTTCAAAATGCATGGAAAAACATAGAGACAATAAAAAAAATTAAAGAAAAAGCTTGAAAATCACACGTTTTATTTTTTCCTTCCGGGCTTCCGCTGTTGAGAAGAATGTCGCATTTTGCTTAAAGGGCCTCCATTCGGAACCGTAATCTATTCAAAATCCTTACGACAACCTGACGGATTCGATTGGTTTCTCTTCTAAGCCCTTCCCCTCTCTCGTTATGCAAATTTTCCTCAATTATTATAAAAAATACGGTACCGAATGGTTCTCCTTTAAAGGGCCCCAGCACATTGCAATCCCTCAAGAGCATATTTCAGACATTCCTTCAGTTTTGTCCTTTTCATAAAACATATGTTTCCATTCCTTCAATAAACTATGTCTACGAATCAGACCGCTCGCGCGCTACAGTATTCACGAAATGACATTCGTATTCGCGCGGTCCCTGAAGAGCAATGTAACTTTGCATACAACTTCTCGCCTAATTTATACAGCGGGGAATGGCGGGAAAAAGATGCAAATGTGAGATTGCAGGTGTTCGACATTGCTCTTTCAGATGGGAGGAAGAAAAAAAACCAGGATGTTAAAAAGTGCTCACAAAAAGTGTCAGCCGCGCGATTAATCCCCCTCGGCGACCGGTCAGCGACCGTCGAAAGTTCGGCATTAATTGGGCAACGGGGTCGCGAACTTTCCCATGTATAAGCATAGGAGTTCACAGTTATTTCCGACTTCCCCCCGTAAGGTCGCCGACCAAAATAGGTGAAGGATCGGTGACCGGTCAGACGGAGGCGAGAGAGCATGCGATTTGGAGAGAGCGAAACAGCATATTATACAAGTACCACGAAAGTTGACAAAAAGTACGCAAACGATTGCGAACTGTCTATGCAAATACGCGTCCTGATCTACCTCTCCGTCTCCAATTTTCTGGCGATTCTATAAATTTCTGCCATGGTAAAAGTAAGGCGTCAATTGGACAGCGTAATCAGCGGGAATAGTTTGTTATTTCAATCAAAAGTTCCGTTTTTGAGGACAACTACCGTGGAACCTGTAATACCCGGTGGTGCTCTTTTCGCTCTCTCACTCTGCCCATGCTGATGTGAGATGCTCTCTCGCTGTCGGCGATCTTTCAAATGTTGGTGAACTTTGGGAGAGGAGAGGAGACGTAAAGCGGGCAATATCCTTGCAAGTTTCGTGACTTTGCGAGTGAGTATTATTGACGAACAAGTTCCGTCAGTTAACTCATTCCTTCTTTGTCTACACTCTCTTCATGCCGCTTCGCTCTCTCGTCGTAAGTAGGAATGAGACAACTGACGGAACGTTTTCGTCAACCATATTTCAAAAAATTTTGGTTTGTGACCCTAGGTAAATTTGTATGGAGATTTCGAATATGTAAATACATTTGTTGCATGACATACTGTAAGTTCAGAACACTATATTGAATTCACAAACTTTCTCAATTTTCGAAGAAAGAGATTGTAATTTCGGTTATGCATATAATTTTCGATCTATATTACGAATATTTAACTTTCGTTATTCTATTTCAACTTTATCGGGTTGTTCACAATGTAAATTTTGGAATTCGAACCTAATTTTTAGCGTATATTGAAGCATCAATTGCGCAGATTCCAAAAATATAGAACTAATACACATTTTATAAAGTTAAAACAAAAACGCAAAATCCAAAACAAATTTCGCAGAGGTGGAGTCGAACCCGCAATATGAAAACGCTAGACGACACGCATACATATTGGGCCATACACCACACATAAGCCGCACGTTACACGCTCCTCATACTCTTCCCCCGAAAGTTCCATAGCCGAAAGTTGGCCAATCTCTGCCAAATTTTTGCCCAACCCGTGCGACCTGTCAGCGAAAGATCGCTGAGAAGTCGGTGAACTTAGGGGGGATTAATCGCGCGGCTGAGGGGCCCTTTAAAGGGACATGGAAGTGATTTTCAAGTGAAGCTTATATGAAAGACCTTGTCGAAATTAGTATAAAAACAAAAGGAAGAATGATAAAAAATAGTATTCGAGAAATGATTTTTTTTAATTTCGCCCAACGACGACGCTACTGTGTTTAGCAGTTAGCAGACAGGGGCCAGCCAAACGGAATCATTATACTGAACGCCCGACCATTGGAACGAAAAAATAAATTTCATACTTGGAATTTTTTGAAATTTTTGAATTATTATTTTTATGCTTCTCATTTTTTTAATGGTAAAAATAAGAAATTGCATTATAATTTGGTTTTTTTTATTATCGCTTCTCACTCCCTTCAATTCCTTTCGCTAAACACAGTATTTAGCGTCGTCGTTGGGCGAAATTTAAAAAAATCATTTCTCGAATGCTATGATTTTTATTATTTTTCCTTTTGTTTGTATTCTAATTACGACAAGATCTTTCATATAAGCTTCACTTGAAAATCACTTCCATGTCCTTTCAAGAGTATCGTGTCGCTAGTCGTGTACGTGCTACCGCTAGTCTTCCTCTTCACTCTCCTCTCCGTCCCCTTCTCCATTCTTCCCTCTCCTGTACTGCCCTTCTTCAGGATTATCGCTACAGTAAGCTATCAGGATCTCGTTCTTTTCCACTCCGGTCAGATGACTAAACAATCTTCCATTATGTTGCCCCAGACCAATACATCTTGTTGAGGCACTGATTGTTGACGAAAATGTTCCGTCAGTACTCTCCTTCCTATGACATCTGCGCTCTATTCACACCGCTTAGCTTTCTCGTCAACATGGGAATGACGGCAACTGATGGAACATTTTCTCCAACCATACATATGTATCTTCCCAACTTCCTCCTTTCAGCTACAGTACTCCTCTGGGTCGCTTGTCCAGTCGACCTCCATCGTGCTGCGAACTCCGCACTACCGACAGGTATCTAGATACTGTTGGCGAAATCGGGAGAGATGTGCATTTCTACGCGAAAGACATTTCAAAGAGAAGGTTCCCTTCACGGATATGTTTCATAGCAGGCATTGAGATACTACTGTTGGTGAGATATAGGTAGAAGCAGAGCACCGCAAATTGCCCGAGCTACGATGAAGTATGACCAAAAAGAGAACTCGCATGCACTTCCCAATACTGAGCGAAAATTCCGTAGAGAAATGCTCCAGAGAAAGAACAATTTTATAATAAAATGCAGGGAGATGCTGAATTCGTAGGGTATTTTCGTATAATAACTAGGTACCGTGTGGTCCACTGCATTACGTGCGGCGAAGAATGTGTCTAATAGCGAATCGACCACTATTTTTGAATTTTCTCAAGAATTTGCCAATCGATCCACACCAAATTTCGGGAGCTTGGTGGCGGTTCATGGTGGCGAACTTAATTTTTTTAATTCATATTTTTTGGTTCGCTTATTCGCCTAGTTACAGGATCGGATCCTATGCGCGGAAACCGCTATTCGCGATTAGAACGCTTGGAATGCTGTGGGTCGTATTCCCTAGGGTAGTTTCAGTCAGTTTATCACTTCTCAGGTGATCCGTCGTCTTCTGTCGATTCCCCTCAGGCACCTTCTCACCCTCCTGTCCCCCTCCCCCTCCCCCGTCGCGACAGCGACCAATCAGGCGAAAGCTACGGGTGCGGACAATGCCAGCCTTCGTTGTTGAGACAACCTACAAGTGTTAGTTAGAGGACACCGAGTGAATGTTTGTGCATGCTCAGTTTGATTTGGGCTTCGATACAGACGTCTTGCTCTTGCTGAGGAGAACGTTTCGTCTCTCCTCTCGTATTTCTGACGAGAGAAGCGGTATGGAGAAAGTACAGATGAAGTAGGAACGCGCTTACTGACGGAACGTTTTCGTCAACAATAAAGAATGCTTTTCTATTTTTATCGCATTTCCTTGTGCTATGCAAATAAAGTATATAGTTTATTTTGCATACTCTCCATCTCTCTCTTTCTTCATTGTCTATACCGATTGTGATCGAATTATGGCCTTCGTTAGTTGCACTCTAGTGCTACTTGTAAGAAAACATCTATTTCATCCCCCATGTTGCAAAAGTCTCTTCTAACGGATTTCATGTACTCATTGTCGAGTAATAAATCTTTATCGTAAGCTCGTTCTTTATCTTGTTCTTCTCATTCCCACGCAAAATATGGTTGGGAAAACGTTTTACGAAGCGATTGTAGAGGAAGTAGGAATACGCTTGCTGATGGAACGTTTTAGTCCATAGTAGATATCAGAGCATACGATTTGCGTTGTGGAGGCTGTTATGTTTCAAGCTGCATATAAAACGGTGTACCCCCTCACCTATACTTGTATGTGTGAAGCACATACCTCCACCAAAAAGACGCGAATCGTATGCTCTAGTAGATATGTCTCCTTTCCCATTCCCAGTCCCTTCTATCCTTTAATGGCCATCTCTTCTCTTCCCTTCCTCTTTCCCCTATCCCAGAGAGCTGTCCACGAAAGCTGCGACTTCGTCGCATTACAGAGTCGAGCTCTCGAGGTTGGGAGGGAGAGGGGAGGTAGATTGAGGAAAGAGAGACAGAGAGGTAGAGATAGATCTCGTCTCATCGCGCGATCCCCCCTATCACTGACCTTTCCCTCTACCTCCTTGCGACAATTCGCTCTCGCGACGCACCAAGACCAAAGACTACCGTAACCTTCGAAGATACCACTCTCTTCCCTTCCCCCGGTCCCTCTCACTCTCTAATCGCCCCTACTCTCTCCCCTCCCTCGCTCTCTAGTTATTCTCTAACAGTCTGTACCCTCTCCTCTTCCCTTGTCCCTCTTCCTTCTAACTGTCTCGACTCTCTCGTTCTCCCGTTATCTCTCACTGTCACGCGGTCCACAGTCACACTGATGCAATGTGTCCCGTTAATGAGGAGAATGGAATGCGAAGGGGGGAGTGAGGGTGATGAAAGAGGAGGGAGTAATGAGGAGAGGGAAAGGAGGGAAATGGAGGGGAATGGAGAGACCGGATGCTGATTCACGCAATCTCTGGATGGAATATGGATCAGGCGGTGATGAAATGTCGCATCCCCTTCTGATAGAACGACTGTTGACAATCAGGATCAAGGATTTACAAATCCTGGAGGTTGTTCTCATGACAAAACCCATAACAGACGTGAAAGAGCGTAAGAATCGGAACATGCATGTCCCTATTACACGATGTGCCAGAACTATGATCAAAATGGAACCTTTTCCCCGGTCACCGTTAGGTACTGTCAATCGTTCTCGAGTTCTTTGAGAATCAACTTTCATTACCCTCCCCCTAGTGTCTTCTTCCCTGAGTTTCTAGCAGTTTCCTCGATAATCTCGATATATGCTGTACATTATGAAAAGCCGTAGGCTCTCCAGTCTCACAATATCTTCGTTTCTCCCGATCTCGTTGTTCGCGGCACGGCCAGGTACCACCGTGAGAGAAGCAAATGGATGGAGAAGGAGGGGAGATGGAAAAGATGGGATAGCTTGCCTTGCAGAGGAAGCTACGTACTCTCTAGTCTAGTTTAGTCGTCGTGCATTCCAAACCATTGATGAGTAGGAAGCGGATGTAAGGTAAGACATCTCACAATGAGAGCATTTGAGGGCAGCGTTTCAAGGCACCACAAAACGACGAAGAGAGACCGCAACTCTCTGACGAGAGCCATCAGAACTAGGACGATTGACTGCCTGTGTATTACTGACAATACACTTCCGTCTGTAAACTCATTCGCATTTATTTTACTCCGCTTAACTGAATGATTGACGTCAAAGAACCAACTGATCGGTCTGCGAATTATTCCCGTGAAGGCGATCCTTTGCTATGCCATCTTTTCACGTATCCCAATATGCAAAAAAATAATCCGTCGTTTACTTCCCCACATCGATGCTTCCGGTGCCCGTCCCCCGCTAGATTCACCATTCTCCCCATGATATCTCGGTCATCTTGAAATACTCTAGGGGTTGGGCATAATAATCAGCCCGTCGTTCTGCTTTTGGCCAAACACATCGTATTAATAGAAAGTAGAAAGAGTGTCACACACACACACGCGCACACACACAAACACATTGTTCGGGTGTTTTTCTCGTTCACGGTGTAGACTACAACACTGTGACAGAACGAACGTGATCTTCAGAGACGAGCCTCGACCTTCAATGATGGAAAAGGCCAGAATGCCCGGCGGAAAGCCGGAATCATATCATATCGAATCGAATCATAAACCGGTGAGCGAGATATTCACTTATTCCAGGATGACCTGTTTTCTCTCTCTAAATGGTATGACTTTCGAAAGGAGCCCCTTCTGCGTTTCGCCTTCACTTTCATAGAGCACGTTGAAAGATACACGTTTGATGTGGGTCTATTCATAGAGGAGAGAGATAGTGAAGAGAACTGGGCGAGCCGTGAAGAAGAAGTGAGTTATTGCGGGTTAGTGTCACGGCTAGGGAGCGGTTTCCCCCTTTCCTCCCCCTCCCCCCCTTCTCCTCGCGTCTTTCAATGGTGATGTTCACCCCATGGAACGGAGAGGAGGCTGCTAAAAAGTTCGTCAACAAGGAGAAGAAGTCGTTGAAGAAGGAGGGAATTAGAATGCGGAAATGGAATGAAAGAGATTGCAGTGACGACGAAAACATCATTGGTCCGAGTCATCGACAGTGACTAGAAGGTAGAGACTAGACGAAGAGATATCGTAGATCTAAACACAGCTATTACTCACCAAGCACAGCAATGTGGAGAAAAATAGGGTGACTGGTCCGAAAAAGGTCTCTTTTCATCGTTGCGGATGTGTTGCGCCTTCGAACGCGTTATCCTGGTTTCTAGTGGACTACGAGACAAACACAGCTCCAGTCCCAAGGACAACAAGATGAATCACTTAGAGAATCAAGTTTGCGCCGGATATGTTTTGGATGACCCACCAGAGAGCTCGTTGCACTTGTGACGTGTATATGTGTGTCTGGTCACAGTTCGATCTATTTATAAGCATTCACCGAAGATCCGCGGGGATAGTGCTACACATTTTTTCTTATTATCAGGAGCTCCGGGTCCTTACCGTCCGCCATCCACGCACCAATCCTCCCACTAGTGGCCACTGCCATCCCTCACGATGAAGGCGAGGTGAAGCGTATTTGCACATATCCGTTTACGGAAATATGTATTCGAGTTTGAAAATATATTTTCGCCCTTTGGACGGATTGGGGTCAATGCGTTGGTGATTCTCACGAGTCGCTCGAAATACCTCGGTCAGACTATTTTCGATTTTCTCTTCTCTCGTTAGTGTTGTTCCACGCGAGAAGTGATCACCAGCACTTCTTACGTTGTCCCAGTAGACGATTACCGTCATGTTTTCGTCCCGTTCTATGTGATCCTTCGATTTTTGTGTAGTTTTGTGCATGTTCCATCTATTTTTTGCCTATCATAAGCAGGTTATGACTCGATATTAAGTAATGCTTAACGATCCTTACGTGGTAGATCCATTGCCGGACATCTAAGCTACCGTAATCCGGTTACAGTACCCACGGTGCGACCGGTCCGCGAATAGTACCCACGTGGCGAAGTGAAAAGAACGCGAGAAAGGAGAAAGGTAGGGGAAAAGAGAAACAGCAACGTGTGGGCTATGCGCTGTTTGGTCGTTTGATCGAACAACGTAGATTCGCTTTGGTTTCGGGGAAAGGGTTACTGTATTATAGTATTAAAATAGTTCGTACATCGCCAATGACGACTGCGCAACGTTGCGCTGGGTCACTTTGAGTTCGGTGTGTCTGACTCATATTCTTACGGTACGTTCCGGCCGCTAGCTATCTTATTCTCACAATGTATAGATGTTTCACGTTTTTGTGGTTATTTTTATTCGTTTTACAATAACGGTGGATCGAAAAAAGGGGGAACGGGAACCAAATGTTGCTTATCAATTTGCGATAGTCCGTTGGTGTGGCTTACTGTAAGTTGAAAATGTCAAACTTTTCCTATTTCATAGACGGTCTTTAGGAGGAACGAGGCTACGGCCGGAACGGTTTTATGTCAAACTTTTTGGCGCTTGTAATATCTAGGCAATTAGAATAAGCTGGCTTGAAATGCGTCAATACATAATTTTGGCTTCAAGAATTTTGTTATTCGTTGGTTCTTAAACAACCCAGTTTAATTTTAACAAGTTGAGGAGCCAAAATGATGCAAGAATTATAATGCCTTAAAGAGATCTTGACGTAACTTTCATGTACGTTTATGTATATGACGATCATTTTCAATGTCAAAATCGAGATTGCACACGTTCGACTTACCGTATCCCCATCACCACCACTCTCTCTCCCATTACCTACCTCTCTCCTCTCTCCCCCCCCCCCCCCCCCCCCCCCCCCCCCCCCCCCCCCCCCCCCCCGAACCTCCTCCAAATTAATCGCCCTCTTTCCTTCTCTCCTCTCTACAGTGCACCATCGGCCTGATGCAATCCTCTCATCGCATTCTTCAGCCCTTTTTACACGCAATTAAACCTCGTTCGCCCTTATAAGCACCCCCACATAATGATCTCTGACTAGACCAATCCCTTCTGGTTTCTCTTCTATCCTAGTGTTGAATATCTATATTTGCCTTCTTATTCGTTTTTTTCTCTTTAAAATCCGAATAACCTTTCTTACCTCTCTAGCACACAACGATGGTCTGTGTAGTTTACTATAGCTTGATGTATGCTCAAATACGGTGTACGATGCGTCCTTCACGGGGGAATTGTGGGTCATTTTGCTGCAAACAATGGCCCTTGGCTGGCGACGCGTTTCATAGGCTAACTATCGAGTTTTAGAGCTCGGATCTTTTTCATACATTTAACTTTTTGCGACGCAACTTGCTAGCATGAAGCGTAGCCATTAAAAAGGGCCCTATAAGCATAGTAATAAACGTTACCGGAATAATTAGGAATAAAGAGGTTTCTCGAAAGAGCCTGGGAAGGCATCGCTTGAGCTGGAAGCATTTGGAAAACTTTTTCGAGTGCATGAACTCAACCGCTCGCACTCGTATCACGTGAAGGGCGTGCGCGAGTACACTCGGATCCGATGCGTGCCCTGGGGGCATGAGAGGGGGGGGGGGGGTTCACGTGATAGTCCACACGGTGGCCCGCTGACGACTGATCTCTATCTGTCACCTGCCTGGCTCGGGTTGGTCTCGTGAGATCCGGAGATCGCGGGCGGTATCTAATAGTGAGAGATAGCAGAAGAACTCGTCGGTCCCCTCCGGCCAACATCATAACGAGCCATAGGTTGTTATAGATTGAGCGTGAAACATAACGATACCATTTATCTACCCTTTAGGATTCCATATGACTCTATATGAAACTGACGCGAAGTTTAGTCGGACTCTAGTCTACCTAGGATATTGGCCGAATGCACCGCTAGTCTCTAGTCCCACCGTACCCGTCCCACCAGCTGAGCGTAAGTGCCTATACCACGAGCCGCGTCACCCTTCCCTCACTACTCGCTCTCCCACGAACTTTCTACCGTTCCTCCCCCTTGCTGTCTCTGATCAACCTCTCTCTCTGTCCTCCCTCCATCTCCCCCCCCCCCCC
>LS925129.1:45250-58518 GCA_900490955.1 Micoletzkya japonica | reverse complement strand
ATTTATTTGTTCCGGGAATAGCTCGATGCCATTTGCCTCGTTACTATGCGCTAAACACAGTAAGACTGCGCCTTGGCTGGGAAGCGATTTTTAGGATATCTCGCGAAGTAGACATTTTTGTGCACTCTGGTTTTGATTTCTATATTATTTAGGCGATAAACTTTCATATGAAAGCCAATCTTTTTTGGCTTCCATGTCCTTTTAATCGAATGTCGTTTAGGGTATAGGTAACTGTATCCAGCAATAGGTCTGTTTCATAACCAGGTTATATAATTTAAGAGTGATATGGTAGTCAGCGATGTGCCAAGACACACTTGGCTGGTACACTGTTGTGCTATGCGTCAGCCGCATAGGTCGCGGTAGAAAGTGCTGGGATCGAAAATAAGATGGAGTGGAGGGAGAGAGTGATGATGAGGGAGAGAAGAGAGTACAGGGGGGAAGGCAAGAGAGGCACAGAAAGGGTACGAAGGGAGATCGAAGTCGTTTGACGTCACGAACACGTAGGTCGGAAATAGATGGACGGGTGAGGAGGAACGGTCCCCGTCGTCACCCTATCTAGTAGACTAGTAGAGAGTGTTCCGGAATTCGGTTGCGATGCCTATCATGCGTAATACTTATTGCCAGCCAGATACAAATATTTGCCGCTCAAAATCGCTATCCAGTTTTGCCTCCTTTGAAATCATCTTCCGCCGCGAAACATGACGTCTTCGTGCATGATGTTGACGAATTGCATCACTTAATACCGTGGTGTGGCGAGTGCGGCGGCCGACCGCCGTTTACCAAACAGTAGACATCACTCGGCCATAGTCTGATTGATGGCCACTTTCCATGAGCCCGTTATAGCAATAGTCATGAAGTACACCACTGGAAGGGAACGTTAATAATAATAATAATAATAATAATAATAATAATAATAATACTTTATCACGCAATATACAAAGAAAAATATGAACGTAGGTGCCTAAGTTTGGCGGTGGTATACGTCATTGTTCGCGGGAAGGATCAACCGTGTCTCTAATACACCATCATACAGCCCGCCTCGGTTCTACCGATGGAATGCGCGCACTTTTTGCCACGTGACTGCATGAGAGATAGAGAGAGAGGGGGGGGAACGGGTTGGGTGAGTAGAGAAGAGAAAAGGAGAGACGGGTGGGGAGATGAGAGACCGTATCATGGGAGAGGAGGAGATGGGAGGAATCATGGGACATCCGAAAAAGGAAGGGGGGGAGGGGGAATGGTCCGATCTGTCGCGATTTCTGAGACTCAGTCAGTGAGAGGAGATGGTCACTTGGACGAGTAGCAAAGACTAGGAGCGAGAGAGAGATGCGCTTTTTCTGTACCTCTCCCGGTTACGGAGAGAAATTGAAGGTGACACGGGGGCGAAAAATGGAAGGAAAAGGGGGGGGGGAATGTGCTGCAGAAAGTGGGGGAAGGGGGTTCGAAAATGCAAGAGCACTGTCTTACTGAAGACAGCTATGCTTCAGATGCCGCAGCTACGCGAGATCACGACACTGGACGACGTGGAATTCGCGAAGAGCATGACGAACAAGACGGCGGACCTGCTGCCCATTCACCATGCACTGAGGAACGTGCCAACCAAGTGAGTTGCATATGGAAAGAAGTCATCTCTGGCCGTAGAACGGAAAGTATGTCCTGGTTAGCACGTAATCATCGAGGGGATTAATGTACAGCAAACTCTGTGTTTTATTCGAGTACTGCATACGGCGGTGAGTGTGATTGGTGTGGTAGAGGGACTACTGTAGGGGTACGGTAGAGGTCAAAGCCAAGCTTATGTTTAGCGGCGCGGCTCGTCACCGGCTCTTCGCCTACCCCGAAGACGTGCCCGTCTTCTGGTTCTGCTTCATCGACACGCCTCTCGAGACGTGAGTTGCGCATATTGATAGCTATTTTACGAACAAATTCGGGCATACTAACGCATTGTTCTGACAACAGTGAAAATGTTAAGCGAATGAGATGCCGAAAAGTATCCCTGCCTTCGGTGGGAACTTTCGCACGGAAAATACCGTATCGTGAACATTTTGGCTCGTTCGCTTGACATTTAGAAGAACACTGTGAGAGGTGTGAAGAAGCAACCCGAATGAGTTCACCTGTTCGTGTTGACCAGTACATCACGATCTGAAAGAAGCTATCTATCAATGTGGAAAGTAACTGAGTGAAGGCATGAAAAAGAGACCGACGACCGTAATCCTGCAGACCGACTATGCTGCTCGTCCGCGACCCGTCCGTTCTCTTCGACTCGGCCTCCTTCGAGGCGGGAATCACGCTCTTCCTGGAAAAGGTGAGCGAGCCAGGCTATTTAGGTAGTGCCATTGCGGCGCATATTACCGCCAAACTTTAACCGTACTTTGTAAAATAACTTGAGAGATCATTAACGTATTCAGATCGCGCCCTCGCTCCAAGATGCACCCCGATTCAACGCCGTCTGTGAACGCGCTCTCAGCTACGAGGTAGCCCGATTATTTAATTCCGAGTCCCTTCCGCTCCCTCTGCCTCCTCTGGTGCTCACAAAAGATCGCGTGACTCACGCTGCCTATGGTCTTGTCTATCTTATCATACGCCTAATCAACCACACCCTCTCCCCAACCATAAAGAGATACCATCAATCATCCGCGGCCAGCGGATGTATGATCCCTCCGGCACAGTGGCAAAACAACCCGTGACCTTTGAGCTGCCAGGGAAATATTGAGTCATCTAATCAAACACTCAAACAAGAAAAAGCTGAAAACCAAAGCTCTTATCTATCTTGACCGTATCCCATTGCAGCTCTCCCGTCTCATTCCCTCCTTCGTCCCTCATCTGTCCGCCGTCAACAAGCCCTACCACCTCTTCTACATGAACGACGCCCAACTGGCCAAGCTTGCCGAGGTTAGCCAAGTTTAACCGTTAGCCTGTTGCCTAGTTGAGTATCGCAGCCTTAGCCCTTCAAGTTCTTAGTATAAGACTACGGTTACGTTCAGCTCGAGATTTCCCTTCCCTACGGCTACTCCTTCGAATCGGTCAACCTCGACGAGGATGCAGCGGAAATCGCCGCCACCTCGGACGATACACTGACCGTCGACGCGGCCAAGTAAGCTCGCTTCTTCCTTGTAGCCTATCGATTTCGCCACACGACAAAATCGCTTAGCGTCTTTCGTCATATGATGAAATTACATAGTCTATTTCGTCATTCAGACGCCGCCTCTCCTCGCTGCCCTACGTGCTCATCCGTGGTCCGGGCGGCCAGGCCGTGTCCCACGAGCTGACGTCCCCCTCGGGCGGCCTCACCCACCTCTACACGCACCCCGACCACCGTCGACGAGGACTCGGGTCGTCCGCCGAACTGAAGCTCGCCCAGCACAATGCCAGGTAGAGTTGAGGGAAGAGATCCGTTGGTTTATCAGTCCGAATAACGAGAAAATGTGCAAAAAGGTGCCTTGTACTACATGAGTACCGTACGACGGAAGCCTTCAAAGCGTAGCAGATACACACACACACAACGTTTTGCTCCAAAGGGTAGATCACGCTTGCAAAAGAAGAGAGGGGAGGTGAGAGAGCATGGGAATTGGAGAGACGCAGACACAGTCGCAATTGGGCATAATTCGGACTGGCGGAACGTAGTGCACACAAAACTGCTTGTCAGAGAGCATTATTATCGTATTCCTTGCAGCCTGGGCAACGCTCCGTACAAGGCCGTGTGCACGTACAACGTCTCTGTTCATCGGTCGTCCGAAGAGTCGCCCTTCTGGACGATGCTCAACCGAAAGGGAACCCCCGTCGACTTCGTCTTCGAGCAGTTCCAGCTGCCCTGATTCCACTCAAGAGCCTACATGATTCGGACCCCTCACGTATTATGTAACCCGAACGGTCCACGCCCACCTCCACTGTATGTACCGTATTAATAAGCTATGCCTCTTACCTTGGGGCTCCGTGAGTCGCCCGAGCTACCGTAGTCCGGGATCTTCCCTGCGGGACCCCGGCCCCCGCTCAAATCGTATGGAATATGTGATTCGACACCGTGCTCATGGAATCTCGAATCACCCTAAACATAGTCTCTGCATTCTCTCACTACGCCTCAAATCTCATATCCCAACCGCCATAGATATCATAGAACGCATAATCTGCTATTTCCCCGGCACCACCACTGCCGGCTCCTTGAGATAATCTCGATAGATACAAAGTACCTCTATTGTCTGTAGCCTAGCCAAGAGCCCGCGACTAACACAAGTGATATCGCCCCCCCCCCCCCCGTCTCGTGCATTATTGTGAGCCCAGCTCTGTCCTCGGATAAACGATTCCATATCTATTATGCCGCGCCTTCATGGCAAAGTACTAGAAGGCCTTCACGGCGAGATACACTAATACGTAAATGTCTGCAAATTATCCATATCTACTCTCCCAGTGGGGAACGTCACACGACCTTATCACGAATCTCGCCTCTGCAATCTCTCGTCCCTTGCTTCTCTCAATCTCTCTCTTCTCTCTCTCTCTCTTCTCTCCAAACGCCACTCTCTCCCTCCCCTCTTCTCCCCCTTCTTCCCCCCTCCCTGACCTTCTCAATCTGTCGATGGCTCTTCGTGAGCTACAGTCAGTAGAGGAGTGGCAAGAGGCGCTCTACACCGAACTACAAGGTACTAATGCCGCTTCTATGACTTATGCGATTCGGTTTACTATTTGTGCTACTTTCGTCTTCACACTGTTGAGCGTAGGAATTAGCACTGCTGGTTTCCATCAGTATTTATCCTACCTTCTTCTTAGTCGCCTCGTCTTCTGGTTGCTCTGATTCCCCTAACGCTGCTTCGGTATAGGTGGCCAGCGGTACCTGCCCGAGAACTACGCCTTCGCCAACTTCCTCAAGATGAGCATGAGCGGCCGCTACCCGCACACGGACAGTTGGGTGTTCGTGTACGAGGCGGGAACGGTCCGATACTACTTTCTCGTCGAGTACCATCCGACGCAGCGGTGAGCAGCTTGCCGGATCCATTGCATGCATCAGCTCTAGGATTGGCAAACCGGTTCTCTCGATTTGTCATAGGAATGATTCTGGATAGAGTGTTTATCATACCTAGGCCAGGAAAATGATGAGCTTTTCCAACCCCATGGGGTTGGAAACCCGTGCACTCAGCCCTTTCTTGTACGCGATGAGAAGGCGGGGTGCCTTCACGCGTGTCGTTTTGATGCGAAAAATATTGAACAAACCACCCGTTGAGGGAGCCTTGGTAGTGCGTTGTAGTTTGCATGATTAGCGAGTAGTTGAGTGGCACGTTGCGTAGTGCGTAGAAGCACGCTGATAATGATGGAATCTCGCTATCTCGGCTCCAGCATGTTCTTTGTAATGCGTAAACCGCAGCGTTATACATTCAGATTCAACATCACCTCAACAGTACTTGGAAAGCATTTATGTGAGAGTGAAGATTGACTTGAGTGTTATATAGTAGGCCGGCCATGAAGATATGGAAGAACAAAGTTGTTTAACTTGATTGCTGTTAGTTTCTCTAATCTCCGGATCTCAGGAAAAAAACACAAGCGCACGCAGTTGCCACCCGTACACATTTGTGCCCTTCTGTTCCATATTTCACGGCTTCTGTACCCCTCCGCCTCCCCCTCTCCTCCTCTTTCCATTTCTTTTCCCTTCTTCTTTCCTTTTCTGTTGACCGTCCGACTGTTAACGAGCAAACACTACCCAAAGGGCCGATAACGCATTATCAGAGGGTTCAGGAGGGAGAATGTGAAATTGAATAAAACGAAAGCCGCAATTTTAAGTGGTCCGTTAACATAGATGATAAGGTGCAGCTGAGATGTTGCTACGTTTATTATAGTTGAAACGAACTCCGCTTTGTTTGTGTTGCGCATAGAAGAGGAAAGAGAGAGCGAGAGAAATCTGCCGCCAAATGCACGTGGGACGAGCGAATTACACAGATAGGCGAAACGAGAAAATAGGGTGTCATTATTGCTTGGATTGATAGTGGCCTAGACGCTGTGAACGTAAATTTTAAAGAATGAAGTTGTATCAAGCTCGTCCAAATGTAATGTCGGGAGGGGTCTTCGACTCGTTTGGAAGTGTCGCAGATTTGATGGACAAGTTCTTCGTGGGTCATAAGAAATTCATAAAGGAAAAGCCTTCAGATTGTTGCGAAGAGAACACATGGCAATAATATCGAATCACTTAGCGTGACCGTTGAAACGTTGTGGAAACCATTGTATATAATTGAACGTCGTAAATGTCTGGGAATTTGAAGAGATAGTTTCACATTCAAATAGTCTAACTTCTTATTTTTCATCTACCAAGTAGTTTGTGTACCTCAAGAATGCGATGGACGTATCATGTGTCCTATTTCCATCTCGCGTGAATCACTTCCGTATGGTTTTGTGACGTTATTGAATTGTGCCGTGACTAAGGAGCCGCTACAGTGGCAGCAATCACACGTGCTTTTTATTATTGAAGGAAAGCGAACGTTGAGAGAGCTGCGCAGTTCTTTCCGCTAACCACAGTGAAACTTCAGCCGGGGCCGGGCTTTAGCCTAAGGTGGCACTTTGCCAAGAGAGTTTCACTGTATTTAGCGGAGTGCGCTGCAAAGATTTCTCAACGTTCCTTTTCCTCCAATAATATTTATGGCATCTCTCGATGTGAACAACGCGAAAGGAATGGAGAGTATTCTTGCAATTTGTGCGTCCAGAAATTACGTTCTATCTAATTGTATACGGTATGAAGCGAGTGCAGATGAAGTTGAAATGAGCTTACTAGCGAAACGCTAATAATTAGGCTTTCAAAACGATAATTTGTCTTGCAAAAAGAGATGCTAATCAGTAACTACACCCCCTGAATTTACTCTTTCAGAGTGATAGTCCATGTGCACAAGCCCTCTACGGGTCACAGTCCCTCCCTCCTCCACGATTCGCTCGTTGCCCTCCTCAACCAATTCCGTGACCTCATCCTCTACCGAGCGGGAGCCCTCTTCTTCGCCGATGTCGACGTCGTCGTCGAGGTTGGCATTGCTATAGCTTTTTGTAGATGAGATTGTGCTACAATTATTAGTTGAAACAACTCCGCTTTTTTGCAATCATTATTATCTACATATTACTTCATTGTAATAGTAATGAAGGAAATGAGGTGTTGCGTCTATTTTGATCGCTAGGTAGCTGAGATTTTTGCTTAGGTTGACCGAACGATCGGTGACGTTATCGGAGCGAAGTTTCTGCCGGGCTCAACCAAGGGATGGACTACCTTCTTCATGACGGATTCGCAGAAGGAACTGCTACAGAGGGTAGGCTTCGTCGAGGCTAGAATCACTGTATTCTCTCACCACTCTAGATATAACGATAGATACTCCTAGGATTTGTGCAATTCGCTTTTATTGTTAGTAGCCTCTAAAAACATTTGCAGCTGGAGATCAGTCTACCGGAGGGATACCGATTCGCTGAGGTGGACATCGACAACGACGTGGAGGTGATACAGGCCAACTGGAGATACGGCGGAAGCGAGGAGTGTACTGTGTGAGAACTTTCTACGAAACGACAATTCGAGATTCGTCGTGTTACGGTTCTTGCCACGCATTCCTCAATCCACGAATATCTCGTTATGTCAAACCATTCATTCATTCATTCATTCATTTATCATTCTTGACCGGGGGAAGGATACATGGTAAAAAACGGTGAAGAATATCTGTAGTTGGTCGAGATGTTCGTCGCTTGTGGGGGCGAATCGGTGGTTGGGCAGTTAAGATAGGGAAGGGAAAGAACTATAGACGTATATTAGAGGGGGTTGTGAGGGTATAATTGTTTTGTTTAAAAATATAGTTCTTGAAAGCACGAGGGGCAATAGCTACTTGAGAGAGGGAATTCCAATATGCAATGGATCTACTGGCACAGGTGGTATGCGCAGTGCTGGGATAAAAAGGAATAGAAATACGAAGATTGTGAGAGAAACGAAGGGGGCGAGACAGTGGGGACTTAAGGAAAAGTGAAGAAGTAGACAGGTCGTAATTATCATAGAGACAATTGTATATAAATAGAATATCATTAACGGCACGTCTAGTTTCTAGTAGGTATGGACAGCAAGGACAACCGATCATAGTATGAAATGTAGGCTAAATTGCAGCGCGCGAATAGTCGTCTAATAAACTGCCTGTGCACTGACTCGAGCTCGTTTGTTAGGGACACGCCAATAGGGTTCCAAACAGGGGAGGCATATTCTAGCAATGGGCGGATGAAGGTCTTGTAGGCGGTTACATACAATGAGGGAGTAAGGGAATGGAAGGTTCTGAACATAATGTTGACAGCGGAACGAGCCTTGCTACTTATCTTATGGATGTGCGAGAAGTAAGAAAGATTTCTAGAGGACCCTAAGCACACCGAGATCCTTAACAACGTCATGCACGATTAAGGGTTGGTCGAATAGAGCGTATGTCTGTCTATTTACAATGGAACCAAAGGACTGTACTGAGCATTTAGCTATGCAGAGGGTGAGATTCCGGTGGGTAGACCACTCTGCAATTCTATCAATGGCTAGTTGTAAGTCAACAGAATGGGTGGGAACAGTGGCAAATATCTTCAGATCATCGCATATATATATACCATAGTTGACGCTGCGTGGAATAACACTAGATATGTCACTAATGAAGAGGATAAATATTAGGGGCCCAATGCTAGAACCTTGTGGAACTCCTGAGATCATATGAGAGGGTTGGGAGCGACAGTTATCTATGTGGACTACTTGCGAACGATTAGAAAGGTAGGCGTTGAACCAATTAACACAGTGTTGAGATAAACCTAGACAGGACAATTTATGAAGTACAAGACGGTGATCTATGGAATCGAAAGCCTTCTTGAAGTCAAGTCATGAACAATGTCAAGGAGAATCTGCAAAAAGACTCGATTGAGTGTCTACGGAGAAGGGAAGATGTCGAGTGGTTGCGAAGCATTCCGATTCTCGTGAATACATCGAACTAATTAGGTTTTCCGCAACTCTTCTCCTCAGATTCCGCCTCACCTGCCTCCCGTACGTGTGCGTGCGTGACGCCCGCAACGGGCTGGTCGCCTGGGGGTTGGCATCGCGATTCGGAGAGGTCAGGCCACTTCAACTATGCCAAGTTTGAATACTGCTAATCTTGTTTTTCATTTCCACTAAGCCCATCTCTAGATGTGCCACCTGTACACACTGCCCGAGCATCGACGGAAGGGTATTGGACGGGCGGTCGAACTGGCCCTCGCGAAGAAATTCATCGCGTACGTTTGTAGCTACTTCATTTCTGTCTGCATAGTAAAAGGCTAATATCATTTTTTTGCATTTGTTCTATTTTCCTTTCTAGCCTCGAACTGGAGGTGTTCAAGTACGTGGACGAGCGGGATGCGGCCGTCTTCGGCGCCTCCTCCCGCAATCCCATCTGGACTCTGCGACACAACGACGACACCACCGTACACTATACCGTATTCTCTAAGTAAGGGAGTCCGCAGACAACGATTGGAGCTAGAGAATATCCATCAAAATGCGTTCTGAAGATACGACCGCTACATTGATTCCCAATTCGTCTGGGTCTCTTATAATACACTGTTTCGCACGATGGTCGACATGATTTATTGACCTTAATCATTCTTCAGCGATAATTTTGTCCGGTGACTCGAGGAGAAGGTTTGTTTTTTTACAGACTGGAGATGGCGGAGGAGGAGCACTCACGACGGAGGAGGGCACGGGCCGACACGGATACCAGCAGCCAGCCAGAGATTCCCGGGTCACCCCTCGAGAAGAGCTCCATCACTTGGGGACAGTAGAGGGGAGTGGCCGATAGATCGTCGTGCTCCATTCGGCACCGTAAACTATTCAAAGTTATGACGGCATCCATTTCTTTTTTACGTAAACTAGCCTGTTGGTTCGCTGTGAATGGTCCATCCTAAGCTTTTTCGTTGTAAGCTTTTTTCTTGTCATACCTTCAATACATGTAACTGTTGGGAGAGGTTGAGGATAGGTAGATTTTGTAAAGTCGTTTTTGATGTTCATATTTCCTAAAAATGCTATGAGTAGGTCTATACTGCGACTAACGGTTGTGATGATTTGATCATAGTGAGCCAGGAGCGGTAAGGAATTTTAATTTAAAAATGAAATTGTAAAAAATTCTTAAAAGAGAAAGAGGTATGGAGTGCATCTACGAGCGAATTACACAGATAGGCGAAATGAGAAAATAGGCTGTCATTATTGTTTGGATTGATAGTGGCCTAGACGCTGTGAACGTAAATTTTATAGAATGAAGTTGTATCAAACTCGTCCAAATGCAATGTCGGGAGGGGTCTTCGACTCGTTTGGAAGTGTCGCAGATTTGATGGACAACACACAGAGAAATATGTATAGCGGGTTATACATTGGGCGTGTTATTTATCTACGGCACCAATAACATATATGTATAACCAGTTACACATTAAATGTATAGGTGCGCCGGCGGCGCCCAGGCCCCCCCCCCGATCCTATACATTAAATGCATAACTTTTGCTAGCCGGCCCCTGGGTACCCCCCCCCCCCGGTTCATCCGTTCGTTCCCCTCCACCCCTCCTCTTTCCCTTCCCCTTCTTGCACTCGTTCTGGCCATCATTGTCATGTTCAAAATCAGAATAGAGGACCCATCCTTTATCGGACAGCGATGGAGCCTAGGCTCCACCGAGAAAAAAACATGTGAAAATAAAAAAAAGAGCAAAGAGGGCCAACAACGGCAAAGAAGAATGTGGGACGGGTGATAAGGCCACAATCCACTGATGACTTCACTCGAAACCTGGAAATAAAATGGTTAGAAGAATGTTTTGGTCCTAATTTTCATGGTTTTTTACTATTCCTAGTGCATGTGCACAACACGGCTAATATGTTTCCTTCAGCCAACTACACAAATCTGTGATAAAGTGAGTACAGTCTAGCGGTGGTAGGCAAGAAGAGGACAGAAAGAGAATGGGAAGTGAGAATAACTTAGAAAGGAAAAAAACAAACCATTTACGACGAATATTTTCCAATTGCTCCTGCTATATTGTTAAGTATAAATTCGATAAAATAGGACAATGGACCTGCAAAGAAATAGTTAGGAAAGGGAAACGAACCTTTGCATCGGGTAACTCCATAAATAAAATAACGAAAACGACGAGAAAATACCTGAAAAGGAATTATTAGCGACAGAACCTCGAAAGTGCCACTCACCTCTTGATGCCCGCAGGTTTCTTCAAACGGACGGCTTCACATATACACGCAGAAAAACTTAAAACTGAAACATAAAATTATTACGAAATAAGAAATTCGAACGGTAAAAACAATTAAACCAAACAGCAATCATGCTCATCGTCTCAGGAGTTCCTGATATTTGAAATTTTGGTCGCGAGCGCGCTTCGTCCTTCGAGGACTCCTATCGATCATGTCCGCAGGCACTCGGTTTTTTCCAGTTTTATCGTTTTGTTGCACCCAGGTGCACCCTCCCTCGTTCGCGCATTTACATTTACTTGTGCTTCATGTACGTAATTCCTCTCCACTTTGTGGAAACTCTTGTAGACTCTTGAATCTATTTTCACTCATGCAATTCACCATTTCAAGACGGGTTATTTAATGCTTTAATGTGAAAATGTTTTAACTATTAACACCAAATACTCTAATATTTCCGTGAGTAAAGTCTTCAGAGATTTGATCTTAAAAGCTATAGGTAAACAGGAAAGCTTCCGATAGAATAATTGCACCTAGATTTTTGAAATACAGAAAACACTTGACTGACATTCCACTTATTCGGGAAATGAGTAGGTGTTATAGCTTTTAGTTTCTATCATGCTGGTGTTATTATTGGAGGAAAAGGAGCGTTGAGAAATCTTTGCAGAGCACTCCGCTAAATACAGTGAAACTCTCTTGGCAAAGTGCCAGCTTAGGCTAAAGCCCGGCTCCGGCTGAAGTTTCACGGTGGTTAGCGGAAAGAACTGCGCAGCTCTCTCAACGTTCGCTTTCCTTCAATAATACTGTAGCTTACGTCATGCTAATCATGCAGTTTGCAGGTTACCCGATGGCTGAAAGGACAAGCAAAAAAATATAGAGAGTGTACTACCCGATTGTCACGAAGCTGTACCAGCCTGAGGGAGGCACCGTTGGAAGGACCCACGATTGAGGAGGTTAGAATAGTTTGTTTCATTGTTCTGATAACTGTTCACACATGGGCAGCGTTACCGCCAACAATCTTCAGCTAAAGACTTCCTTGGATAAAACATAGTTTTAATTATCCCACCATAGTTTTTTGAATAGCGTATTGCCTACCAAGTTAGGTTTCTCTCAACACGAGGGCGTACCACCCGACAGCCAGGTTCAGGCCCCGTATCGACTACCTCCTCAACGACGACTACGTTCCTCCAGCCGGAGACGGACCCCAGCGAACTGCGTGATCTCAATGAGCATCTCACGGCTGACAAGGTGGGCTACGTTAGGCTATCGCGAACTGAAGCAGGCCAAAGACTACGAAACCAAAGGTTACGAAACCTACGTAGAGAAAATGGTCAGATTGCGGCTCTGCGAATGAAGAGAAAGAACAACCAGCGGATGAACATAACGTAGACCTTTGACGAAGGGTCAGTAGCTACTTTGGTGATTATTATCTAGTGCTTTTTATCAATTTATTATCTAAATCTTTTGGAATAATGACTGGAGCATTCTATTCGGGTGGTTTTAGTGGCTATCATTATCAATTTGTCTTGAAGCACAACCGTCAAAAGAACCTGAATCGAATGTTCTAATAACGAATTCCTCTTGCAGAGATCTGCCCAGTGCGGCCGAAGCACAGCGATCCCACCAATGCAACAGGGGGCGAGGGAAGGGGTTCGAACCCCCGACCATCCGCTTGAAAAACGAACGCGCTATCCACTAGGACACAGCTCCAACTGGTTGCGAGAGTCAAGGCGCGCATGTATTGTTGCTGTATCTCTATTCGGAAAATGGTTTCGGAAGAGCGACGGAGCAACTTTGGCAGGGTATAACAGTATTATTCCTGAGAAATTCGAACAAAACTCTCCGTAGCGCTTTAGACGACCAAGCATACTATCCATATCTAGAAGAAGATGATCATGGTGTTTTTCTTCTCTGAGAAATAAGGGTTCAAAAAGGCATCTTTCAATTTCATTTATTTGCTTTTTCTCCGAGTAGGGAAAGAAATAGAAACAAAACTCTCCGTAGTGTTGTGGAAGGGTATAAGCTCTTTCATATGGCACTAAGTTCGTTTTTCAGTATCTTAAAATCTCTGAGAAATAAGGGTTTTACGTCTTCAGCAGGGTCAAAA
>LS925129.1:8505-27091 GCA_900490955.1 Micoletzkya japonica | reverse complement strand
TCCATGGAGCCTTTACGGAATTAATTTTTTAAATTTTTTCTGCAAATGTAGTTCGATGACTTGGACCCTTAGCATGTCGTAGCCCGAATTTGAGCCTTCAAGAGCGAATATCCGAGGAGAAATCGCCAGGATAGCACAAAATGTGCTATAATGTGCGATAATGTGCTATCCGATCCGAAATAACCTCGCTGTACGATATGAGCACAATTAGGGAATGGTAGAAGTTAAGACTTGTTTATGTTAAAAATAAGTCTTAAGATGGCTTAAAGTGTGTAAAAATGAGAATGGTCGAAAAGGTTCGCTAGAACGGCAAAATACATATTATTCTCCCGCAATCCCATCTCGACTCTGCGACACAACGACGACACCACCGTACACTATACCGTATTCTCTAAGTAAGGGAGTCCGCAGACAACGATTGGAGCTAGAGAATATCTATCAAAATGCGTTCTGAAGATACGACCGCTACATTGATTCCCAATTCGTCTGCGTCTCTTCTAATACACTGTTTCGCACTATGGTCGACATGATTTATTGACGTTCCTCATTCTTCAGCGATAATTTTCGTCCGGTGACTCGAGGAGAAGGTTTGTTCTTTTACAGACTGGAGATGGCGGAGGAGGAGCACTCACGACGGAGGAGGGCACGGGCCGACACGGATACCAGCAGCCAGCCAGAGATTCCCGGGTCACCCCTCGAGAAGAGCTCCATCACTTGGGGACAGTAGAGGGGAGTGGCCGATAGATCGTCGTGCTCCATTCGGCACCGTAAACTATTCAAAGTTATGACGGCATCCATTTCTTTTTTACGTAAACTAGCCTGTTGGTTCGCTGTGAATGGTCCATCCTAAGCTTTTTCGTTGTAAGCTTTTTTCTTGTCATACCTTCAACACATGTACCTGTTGGGAGAGGTTGAGGCTAGGTAGATTTTGTAAAGTCGTTTTCGATGTTCATATTTCCTAAAAATGCTATGAGTAGGTCTATACTGCGACTAACGGTTGTGATGATTTGATCATAGTGAGCCAGGGAGCGGTAAGGAATTTTAATTTAAAAATGAAATTGTAAAAAATTCTTAAAATAGAAAGAGGTATGGAGTGCATCTATCTAACAATAAGAGCAGTTGTTGGTCGTATCTGAATAGTTGTGAGCCAGTCGGATGGTCATAACACGTTTCTACTTCTCTTACTTGTGGCAACGCCCGTCTTGCACTCAAAGGGTAGTGGGTTCGAACATATTACACAAAATACACAAAAGTTTTCCATGAAGACGGGCTGATCTGGGCATGGCCTATATATGGATGGAAAGAGGAGGATCTGGTGAGTCTATTGAACCCTAGATGAAGCGTTTTGATCAGAGGGTCCCCGAGTTACACTCAAAACAAGAAACGCGCACGACGTTTTACCAGTCCGCGTTCCGAAATTGCGAATGTCTCTGCGTCTCTCCAATATCCATACTCCCTCGCCTCCACTCTCTTAATTTGCATAGAAATCTATTCTACGTAGCATAACGTTGTGAACGCGCTCTAATGAAGAGAAAGGGAAGGGGCGAGAGTGCCAGACGAGCCAGACACACCGATTCCCCACTTCCTCTCGCTCAATGGGAATGGGCCACCGTGAAAAGTAATGTTTGTTCTTCGCTACAAACTTATGATTGCTCTAAACTTTTATAGAGGACAGGCTATTAACGATACGCGTACAAAAATCCGGATTGCGTGCTGGATTGCTCACTAGCTTAAGTATTTATGATTCTCCGGCTAGAGAAGACAAATAAAATACGCAAATCACCGGCATACGGTAAGTCGCAAGTACTACCGTATTCCTGACACAGCCGACTGTTCATGCTCTGCCGAACTGACGCGAGGCGGTCGCGACGCGTCTTCTTTCGAATTCGAAAAGAAATTTTTTAGATGCTTTTTCGTTTAGCTTCTATGATTTTTGGGCTTCCTTTCACGTCTCGGACGTAGTGCAATCATTTCCCTTCCCCATGCTCTCCCATCTCAGGCCAACCTCTCAGATGTTCGGCAGTAACGCGTTCGGTGGTGGGGGACAGAAGCCGTTGTTCGGGGGAGCGCCGGCCTCGACTACAACCTCCTCGACCACGACGTCGTCTACCCTTCCCTCCTTCTCCTTTGGAGGCGCCGCCTCTGCAGCTCCCGCTTCGGGTATATTTCTAATAATACGTCTACTTTAGAGAGCAGCATGGTTCTGCTTTTGCTTCATGATAAGCGCAAAAAATTGCACTTTATAAGTGTCAAAATGACGTAACCAGCAAAAGTTCTCTTTCTGCTCCTAGCTTGATGTTGTCTTCAAAATTGCAATATTCGAAACTTGATTAAAAAGTGAAATAATTCCCCTCATGGAGTCTTTTCTTGTCGCCACTTTCTAATCGTATAATAAATATTTCCACAGGTTCGGCCTTTGGTCAGTCTTCCTCAAATTCTGCATCTACCGGCTTCTCATTCGGTTCTACTTCTTCGACGTCTTCAGCCTTCGGAGCCAAGCCCGCTTTTGGGGCTGCAGGTTGGATATAGATGCGGAAGAGGAGCAATTCTGAATGATCCCCTTCTCACAGAATAAATATGTTTGCTTCAGCGAACCTCGTCTGTCTAGCATAATATGATACTTTCAGCTGCGACCACCTCTGCCCCTTCTACATTTGGTTCCACTTCGGGTGGCAGCCTCTTCGGAGGGAACACCGCCTCGGCAACCAGTGAGTGGTCACTGTTATTCACGAACATTCTGGCTGTCATCGTTCTAATTTCCTCTCATACATGGGCTAGCATCATCCGCGAGTTCTTGCAGGCTCCCTTACACAATTGGAGGAAATTTAAAAGAACAGTCATCCTGAAAAGCGTTTTACATTACGGCTCTTTTGTGCAGCCACCCATCCTAACGTCCGATTGGACAATCGCACCCATGTGTGTTTCCTCTGAACTGATAGTTACTGTGGCTCGAGAACAAAAATAGTTTCTTCTCCTTCTGCCTCTTGAAATTGTGCGCCGTAGGGTTGATGTAGTATCGATGAAGAGCCAGCTAAATGCCAAACAAATCCTAGCCTAACTAGTAAATAGTTCCGCTTATTTCCTCCCAAATACAATCTTCCTTGCAGGCGCTACACCTTCGCTCTTCGGTGCAACCACCTCCTCTGCTACAAGTAACGTTTTCCCATTTCCCAACATTTCTGAAGAGTATCTAGCACGCAATATTATATATGCGAGATATTATCTAGTTTTTCGCATCCTGAAAATGTTATTATTATGTTAATCATGCATGGGCATGTATCCGAGCTATGGCTAGAAGGCCAATATATTTTAGTATTTCTACTTGATAATCTCAAATTTGTTTTTGCATGCATGGCAACATATTCCATCAATATTTTGAGGAACAGGCCTACCATGTACGAAATTGCAAATAATCATGCCTACCATTCGAAAAAAATTAGCTAAACACCGTAACTTCAGACTCGCGACTTAAACATATTTCTAGAGAATAACATCGCTTGAAGGTACCGGTAGTTCGCTCTTCGGCCAACCAGCTACAACCACCTCGACCACCTTTGGAGCGGCAGCCGGAACCGCGACCGGCGGATTGTTCGGTGCGTTGGGTGAATACACACCACACGACAAGGAATACACCTGTGCTTTATGCCCTTTGAAGAAAAATTACGTTAGTAATTTCACTCCTATTACCGACGAGAGAACGGAGCGGTATGTTGAGAATCCAGAGAAAGTAAGAATATGATTATTGACGGAACTTTTTCGTCAATAATAGTTGGTTTATTGTACAGTCAAGGAAAATGGAACGTATAAGTCAATTTTACGAGTTACACCATACATGGGCAACCTTCCCCGCAATCGAACTCAAGCCTACCAGCTGAAATTTTGCAGGCAATATAAGCCTACCAAAGCAAAATTCCGAACAAATACGAGCCTACCACCCATACTTCGGGTCAGTGCCCACGTATGAGTTACACCAGTCAGCAGATTTTTCGCACTTTGAGAGAGCGTCATTTCGCTCTAAGACAAGATATCCAAGAGAGTGAATGCGTTCTGAGATCACCAAGACTTTCACATACTACGCATTCGGTTTGGATAGTATTACGCTGTAGGTAGGGACCGCAGAGCTTGTGTGTTGGAAAGTGCCTGTCATTCTAAAACTACCTCTATCCTATCAATTTTGATGCTCTGAAAACAAAAATGGAAAAGCAAATTAGGAAAAAGTAAAAATAAACATGATTCTACCCCCCCCCCCCGAAAAGGTGAATGGACCACCCTACCGTAACTGCGGCAGACCGGTCAACCGGGTCAGATGTGTTATCAGTGTGTCACACTTTTGCTAGACGCTTAAAATTTTAGATTTCTTCTCATTTTCTGGTTTTGCTTTCATTCGTAGATGATAAGATATAGCCCTCGAGCTCTAAATATGATAAATATCTCATTCTAAAGGAATAATTTGTCTCATAAGGTTTCGCTTGCATGTCAATGGTTCAACTCAAATTCCAGGATTACCTCAAGGCCAAATTGATCGCAAACACGTTCATTCGTATCGCAAGAGTCTATTTAGTAACCTGAAATAGAGCAAGACCGCGTACAAACTCAAAATCGCTTGATAACAAACGAAGAATAACAAGAATCCTAAGGTTTCGCTTGAATGTCCATGGTTCAACTCAAATTCCAGGATTGCCCAAAAGCCAAATCGATCGCATTCATTCGAAGCGCAAGAGTCTATTTAGTAACCTGCAATAGAACAAGACCGCGTTCTGGTTTTCTGGTTTATCACCTTTATCAGGACTAGCATTTGGGGTTCCAAAGGAGGTGTTGCTTGATATAGATGGGAGAGGTCGGAGACTTCGAATCTTCTTCAAAGCAACTCACTCAGTCCGAGGTGCCGAGAGATCTTGAGTAGTCCCCTTGATCCTCGTTTGGCGCATACTTCTCCCGAGCGCCAAGTCGTTATGGAGAAGGATCAATTCTTCTGACCGAGATTGAACATGCGGGGGGGGGGCTCTTGATTGAGAGACGACTGAGAGAGCCGACCACTCCCATCCATCTCCAAGACCGCGTACAAACTCAAAATCGCTTGACAACAAACGAAGAATAACAAGAATCTTAAGGTTTCGCTTGCATGTCGATGGTTCAACTCAAATTCCTGGAGTGCCCCAAGGCCAAATCGCTCGGGAGCACTTTCATATGAAGCGCAAGGATGCATGTAGTAATCTATGACTCAGTATAATAGCGTACAATCCGGAATAACCGAGATAATTGTTGTAGCACTTCGGGAACTGAGATGCATGCACTAGCATGGCCAAGATATTGGTTTCGCACTGGAATAAGCGTAGCTGCTAAGGATGGTTCGCGATTGGCGTAATCACAAAAAAAATTTAAAAAATCACTTAAATAAAGCACAAAAACTAGTGAACGAAGTTTGACGAAAAAGCGTGGTGCGCCGAATGCCTAGCGTGGGCGATGTTTGTATTACGGTAATTGGGATCACGCCACCGACGGACTTTGCGGTCTCTAGCTATAGGCCCGGGAATCTATGTTACGCTCGGAACGATTATATCCTCCATGTTTCTCGACTATATGAATATTGTTCGCAGGCCAACAGGCCTCGTCGACAACTGCTCCTACTACGGGAACCACTTCATTCTCCTTCGGAGGATCTGCCCCGACCCCCGCATCGACCACTGGCTCTTCTTCCCTCTTCGGAGCTGCAGCTCGTACGAATTATTTTATTTATTTATTTATTTATTATATACTTCAATGTATTTGTTTCATGATACTTTTATAAGTGGTTTTTGCCCTTTCAAGCAGTATCTGCAAGGAAATAGATCAAGTTAGATCCGGGGGCGTCCTTTCAGCGGCCTTTGGCGCGACGGCCAGCGCGGCGCCCACCGCGACCACGGGAGGGGGAGGGCTGTTCGGAGGTGGGCCTGTCTTTCTCATCTCTTTTGTTGCATGGACTTGGTTGTCCCCCTCTCGCACGTTGGGATGGCTGAATGCATCAGAAAACGTTAGTGCAAAACGCTTGTCGTACGTGGGCACCATATTACACTATGAAGCGTTTGACTACGCACTTTGTAGAATAAATAAGGAATACTGAATACTGTAACCGAGGAAAAATATATTCGCTTAAGGTTCGACTACCGCCCCTGCCTTCTCTACCAGCCTGTTCGGGGGTGCGGCGGCTCCTGCCGCGACCGCGAGTCAGTTTGCGATAGGCGACCGTACTCACTTCTAGGCTAGAGTGCGCCTAACGAATGGTTTTGTATACTCTCCATATCTGTTCCTCTTCAGTCTTGTCCGCTCTCTCGAAGCGTGTAATCGACTTACGGCATTCGTTAGACCCACACTAAACCTAGCCATCCCAATCCTATCTGTAGTAGAGTTCTACGCATCAAGACCAAGACTCAAGAGCTTGCCCCTTCCCCTCACCATGCCTTCCCTCGACCAAGCCTTGGTGACCTCATGCCTCTTGATTTACTCTCGATTCCCCCGCAAGACCTAGCCAGAGAGGAATACCTATGCGCCCACTAGCTCAAGATACACGTAGGTAGTCATAAACGAGTAAGGGTTATGGGAGCGATCTGAGGAGGGTGACATGTCGGTATGTTTAGTATATTGGAAAGTAACTGGTTAAGCTATGTGAAGGGGGAAGTTCGACTCTCCTATGGTTAACTTTTTTTGCATTTTTGCATCTTAGTGTTCAGAAATAATACAGGTTCCACATCATTTAGCATTAATCACACTTCTCTACATTATAAGTAGCAACTTTCGAAGCATTTCGAAATATAAAAAAGAAATTAATTGACGGCGCATTTTTTCTCCTTTCAGATGCGAATTTCAAAAGAAACACCATTGACTTTTAAGGAGAAGTAGTAACGTAGCATTCGCCAACACCTCGCCTCCTCACCCAAAGAGTTCTGAACAGCGCTGTCCTCTGTGTCTCTCCTTCCCCTTCCCCACCCTCTAAATGAAGAGTGTTGTCCCGTCGACGAAGAGCCTTGGTCTGGTCCCTTCCCCACTGGACAGACTCTCACGATCTCTTGACGTAATACACGGAATCGAAACCTTGACCTCTTGATGCGTCCAACTCTAATCTCTAGTCTAGTTTCCTAGTCGATTTCTGATTCTTTCGGCTTTTTCCAAGCTAGATTCCCTTTTTTTTTCAGCTGGGAGTCTGTTCGGTGCGAAGCCCGCCACCTCCACCCCCTCAGCCGGAGCCACGACCGGCGGATTGTCGCTATTCGGCGGACCGGCTGCGACTCCGGCCTCGACGGTTTCTTCGTCGCTCTTTGGCGGTGCAGCTCCGGCTACCGGCACCACAGCCGGTGAGGAGGGTTTGTGATTGGGTGGGAACGGGTGGTTCAGACAATGAGACAATAAGCAAGCACAACTGCGCCCTTTCCTACGCTTTTTCATGTGTCACTGGTCTATAGGCATGTTCCGATGTTTAAGCGAGAACATTTGCCAGAGAGTGAACTGTAATCGTCGTCTCTACGCATGATTGCAGGTTCGAGTCTCTTCGGTGCCCCCTCTACAGGCACTCCTGCCACTACTGCTTCTGCTCCTGCCTTTGGCTTGGGAGGAGGTGGGGGGGGGGAGTATACAACACGATGATAGATAGTAGAACATTCCATCGTGTCCAGCAACCACAGGACAAAAGACAAACGTTCATTGCAAGTTGATGGAAAAGGAAAAGTGCCGAATTGAATGAATACTACGGTACACTTCTCGCTCGTTTCAGTGGTTATATGACGCGCCGTCTGAGAGGGTCGAGATCCCCCGGTATTAGGAAAGTGTGAGAGATAAATCTTTTGGAAACAAATATTCTGGGTCAGTTTTTCACGCTGATTTCAACGGTGAAGTCCGTTTATTTTTAGAATTTTTTGAGCGAGATAATGACGAAATTCGACGTTTTCGGTTCATTTTTCAAAACGGTTTTGTGCGTTCGATAGATAATGTTGCGCTGCTTCGAATACTTTTTAGAAGTCACAAATTCGTTAATAGAGAAAAAAGTTGTGCAGTTTTAAAATAATGCTTTTTTTTCGAGTTTGCTTAAAATCGACCGTTACACCACTTCAAGGTGTCGGGCCGGCGAATTTTATTGCAGATTCAGATTCCTCAGGAAATTCTGCATCATACATGTCGAAATGAGCAAAATCCAAGGTGGCAAAAGACATGTTCCTTAACATGCAAAAGAACTGGGTGAGAGGACGCGCAAAATAAATGGCCGTTATGTCTGCGCCCATAACTTCTCTCAACCTCAATATTTTCAAATGCGGTTTTATGACGCGCCGTCTGAGAGGGTCGAGATCTATTGACACCCCCCCCCCCGCCCTGTATTAGGTGGGCGGGTGGCATAGCACAAGATACCACAAGGAAGCGCGATAAAAATAAAAAGGAAATAATGGATAGCAGAATAAGAAGATTTCTTTTTTTCACAAGCCTTCTAAGGTCTGAACCCATATCTTCTATCAGGAGCGTCGAAGCCGCTCTTTGGTGCGCCTGCTACTACTGCAACGACGACGACCGGAGGTGAGTTGTGGCCTATTTGCCGGATACGGATGAGTTGCCGTAACTCTGTGGGAACCGACATAAACCATCGGGGGCATATGCAAATGAGCACGCACCCGACCGGTAGACCGGGTAGACCCCTCAGAAACTTAGCTAGGTAGGTAGGCATACATGAAGCGTTATGGGGAGGCTGAGAAGAACTGAAATGTATGCTCTGCGAGAATAAAGCTTTCCCCTCTTCTGACCCTCCCCCCCCCCCCCTCCCCCTTAAACTCCTCCTTCCAGCACTCTTCGGAACCCCGGCTACTGTAGCTCCCACTACCTCGACGTCGCTCTTTGGAGGTTGTTTTTACTTTACATTTTCGCAATATTTTCTGTGCTATTGATGGCAATTGTATTAGGCAATGTCCTTTGTCCTAATGCAATCTGTCCTTCCAAACCGCTCATTGCAGCCCCCGCCGCGTCGTCTATCCCATCTGCCGTTCCCTCGCTCTCGTTCGGATCCGCTCCGTCCGCTCCGGCTACCGCGTCGTCCGCGTCCGGATCACTGTTTGGTACGGCCCCTGCGCCTGCAGCGACCGCTTCGGCCTCTGGGCTGTTTGGTGGTGAGACGCTTGGGCATCGTGCCCACGTATTCCTGCGTTCCGCAAGCATTTTTTTTCGTTTACCTTTAATGCCTTACTCAAGGCACTTTATCTCAATCGAACACATCGCTACTTGATCTATGAGCAAACTCGAATCAACTACTTATTATTAGTGTCTTTTAGCGCCCTTTTCTTGACTTCAATAGACCTACCGTAGTTCTGGTTCCATCAGGTTCCGCGGCCGCCTCCTCAGCTCCCTCCACCACTCCACTCTTCGGCGGCTCGACGACCGCGACCCCCGCCGCGTCATCCGCATCGTCCGCGTCGTCCGCACCGACTGCCGGAGGCGGCCTCTTTGGCGGTTAGCGAGAACCATGTTCTCTATCCGTTAGGGAGGCAAGGGCGTAAATATTGCAAAAAATCTGGTGTATTATTAAAGGAAAATGAACGTTGAGAGAGCTGCACAGTTCTTTCCGCTAACCACCGTAAAACTTCAGCCGGAGCCGGAGATTAGCCTAAGCTGGCATTTTGCCAAGAGAGTTTCACTGTATTTATCGTAGTGCGCTGCAAAGATTTCCCAACGTTCGTTTTCCTCCAATAATACCGTTCTAGCTATTTCGGGTCCCTCTGACCATCTCATTCATTTCAAGAGGCAACCAATTAGCGAGCGGTTAATTGATTGTGAGAGACAAGAGAGGAGTGAAGAGACGCAGACAACGAGGGAAATCTTTGCACAGCTTTCTCTAAACAACAGCGAAGTTTCAAGTAAAAGGAGAAACTATGAGACTCAGAACACTTAGAGCTATCCAATGATGTACACTCGACTCTATACCCTTCCCCATTCCCCTCATCATCACTAAGACATAACACTCCTCATGAAGGAATCAAGACATTTTAAAATTGAACGACGTTACTATTTGATCTATGAATGCACAACAGGATAAATACAAAACCAAATATTTCTTTTCCAAAAAAGAATTAGTTGAGCAATTCTTAGCATAAGTTTGGTAAGCTCGAAATGGGGGAATATAGAACATGGTACAGGATTTTGCTTTGTTTTTTTTAAATCTGCTTTGTAATACTTGGCGCATGTGCGAAAAAAGCAAGATTGCCTTTTGTAACCGCTTCCATTGCAGCAACGGCCACTCCCTCTTCCACGTCGACTCCTCTCTTCGGAGGCGCGCCCTCCGCTCCGGCAGCCGCGTCGTCCGCATCCGCGTCCGTTCCGGCCGCGGCCTCCGCTCAGCCGCTATTTGGCGGCCCGGCTGCAGCCGGCGGAACGCCTGCGGGTGCCAGTGCATCGACTGTGAGTCGCCTCCAATTCTCGTCTGGTCTCAGAAATATCTCTGAACTGATGCTTTCTTGTGCTTTTGGATCGTAAAGAAACACTGAACTATGTACATTTTAGCAACGTTTTTGAGAAAGAGGCTCAAAGTTTAACGTGAAATTGAAGATTCAAAACTAGCGATCAAACATTGGCTTTATATGCGAAGTTCTAAAGTGGGTATTTCATACATGGGCAACCTTCCCCGCAATATTTTGAAAACGGGCCTTCCTACCTGTATACGAAATTAAGCCTACCAATTGACGTTTTGTAGGCCTACCAAATTCAAATTCCGAAAGAAGTTTGGGCCTACCACCCATACTTCGGGTCGGTGCCCACGTATGCGGGTATTTCTTGCTTTCCCCCACTATGCCTGTCTCCTCAGGGTCTCTTCGGTACTCCTACCGTATCCTCGTCCACTCCCGCCACGACGGCTACCGTACCCTCCTCGACCACAACGCCCCTGTTCGGCACTGCCCCGGCCGCGACGGCTCCCGCAGTGACTACTGCAGCTACTACGGTAGGTCTTCTTGGGGTGGTACGTGTACGGGTTTCAAAAGCGTCTCGCTATATTTCCTCTAGTATTTGCATTATTTGAGGGTCTATTCGGGACGGCCGGGACGGCCCCTGCTACAACCACCACATCGTCAACTACATCCTCCGCGGCCGGCCTTCTCTTTGGGTACGGTAGACTTTCCGGTGGACGGGTTACGGTAGTTTTCGTGCTGGGATGACAGCATATCGTCTATGTGCCGCCTGCATTGTGGAAACCTCTATGTATTTCGTCATATTCCCGAAATAACTGTTGCCTTTGCAGATCTACGAAGCCTGCTGCCCCAGCCACGGCCACTTCCACCTCTTCCGTCACTCCCTCGGGGGGTCTCTCGGGCCTCTCTGCGCCGACCCTCAGTGCAGTTCCCACTACACAACCCCTGCTCTTTGGAGACCTCGAACAGGTATTCCTCATTACCGTTTGAACTCCTGAAAGCGCGATTTGCACCGTCCTCGCACGCGTCTCTTCATTTTGGCATGGTTGTTTTTAATCAATTTCTGGATCTCTTATGTGGGGAAGTTGTAGCTTATGTTGAGCGATTGTAACGACTTGGTTCATAAGCAGAGTGCGCACAAAATATTATGTTTAGAATGCACGGCGAGCGGCAAACCTCGATGCGTATTGAAAACGGGTTTTTAGCTAAACTAAATCTTACCACGGTATCAGCTGTTTAGAGGGAAGATCAGTCCCTCTGTTAGGTGGACGTTGTAATCTAGGGAGCAGGAAACGGACCAAGTTTTCGTGTATGTTTTATCTCCCTCTATAAACGAGTATTGTCTGTACAGGTAAGCTTATGAATGCCATGAAAATGGTCCGTTTACCGCTCCCTATTGTGCTCGTTTGTGCTTCAGATTCTGGGAGGACTGACGACGGATCTGGAGGCCCACGAGAGGCTCTTCCTTGCACAGGTACGAGATTGAAGAAGGTATATCGGTAACCTCTAGGAGATGGGTGGGTACGGTAGCTTTGTGAGGCGTCACCAAAAATGATTTGATAAAGTAAATAGTATTATTGGGGGAGAACGAACGTTGAGAGAGCTGCTGCACAGTCCCTTCCGCTAACCACCGTAAAACTTCAGTCGAAGCCGGCTTTTAGCCTAAGCTGGCATTTTGCCAGCAGAATTTCTCTGTATTTGGCGGAGTGCGCTGCAGGGTTTTCTCAACATTCCTTTTCCGTCAATAATATATTTAACGGCGATCCCTTGCAGGCTACGGAGGTGAATTCGTACGATCGAGTGGTTCGGGAGAGCGAGGCGAAGGTAGGCGATGGCAACTAGAGCTCACGAATCGATACCGGCTAATCCAATTAGGCACTTTTTCCAGGGTTATGTTTCACCCCATACGTATTAGGAGAGGTGATTCTGACAATGTTGGTAGTGAACGCGAAACATATACTTTACTTTTACAATACGCTTGTGAGGAAAGAACATAGGTGGGCACGGTTGCAGGTACCGTGGTTGGGTAGCTTACTGCAGAGTTTTGGCTAGTATTGGGTAGACTACTGCAGAAGAAAATGAGGACTATTTTTGTCGGTAGTTGTGTATAGGTGGGCCACTGCAGTAATCTTCCAGCAAACCCTGCCCATCTATGGTAAAGAAAACTTTTGCTAAGGACATAATAGTCTTTCAATGGATGAGAGGGGGGATTCAGAGTGGAATTCGATTTATTCAGATTCTCGCGGTCGATGACGAATTAAGAGGTCTTGAGGATGCGAAGGATGAACTCGTCCACAATCTCGACTTTATCGAGAACCAGAATAAGGGTGCGTTGCATTTCGGCTGGAAATTTTGAATTTGAATTTGGGCGGGAAACGTCGCCTATTTCAGACTTGGAGAAGCTTGTTGTGGAATTGGAGCAGAAGTTGCGGCTGCCTGAGTGGACGGATACGGGCAGTGGACTGCCCATCGATATGACCTGTGCGACGGCGGCTGACCTGCAGAGACAGAACATGTAGGGTTACGGTAGATGGGGAAGGGTACGGTAGGAATAGAGATTACGTCCTTGGGCCTACCTTTATCGCAAAGAGTATTATCTTTGCGATAGACATGAAGTAAATAAATAAGATGGAACGTTTGCTGGATGATTAGCAGTAGATTCTTTAGTTTATGTCATGGTATGAGAAAGCATTTGTTTGTCATTTCAGAATGCAGTTGCTGGTGACGGTCGATGCTCAAGTGAAGGAGGCGGAGGATGATATTAACGATATCGTGCAGCAGGTGAGGGTTACGGTAGTTGAGGAATTGAGGTGGTACGGCGCATTTAGTAACTCTTCCATTGACGAGCTAGTGTTGTCCTAACATCTCTGCAAGCAGCCTTGCGTAAGTGGAGGAGGTGACAAGCGTACACCCTTACAAGCGTTTTACACAATGATTCTATGACACCTATCCTAAAGTTTGATCAGACAATCGGGCCCATTTATAAACTCTTCTATGAAACCCAAAGCACAAGTCTCCTCATACTTGGGCAACGTTCCTAATCATATATTGAAAAAAAACAATTTATGTGCTGTACACAATCGTGAATTGTCAAGCCTACCAATCATACTTGGGCACGGTCGGGTGGTAAGCACCTCATTTGATGAGAAACTTGAGTTAGTAGATGCCACGTAATGCCAGAAATCTCATTGGTAGGCTGATCAAATATATATATATATATATATATATATATATATATATATATATATATATATATATATATATATATATATATATATATATATCCACGCTTACATTAAAAGAAAGTGAAGAGAATAGTGTATGGTACAAGGAATAAACAATAAGCAGGTAATACAATAGTAAAATTCCAACCCAACAAACCATATTTGAGCCTGCCACCCATACTATGAGTCCCTTCTCGCTTCAGCTCTCTGCCCTACGTCACGTCAAGGATTCAGTGGACGCGGATCGGGGCATGTCCAACCTCGACAACGTCTGTCTCATTCTCCAGAAGCAAATGGCTTCCCTGGCCTGGATCGACCAGAAGACCAGTGGGTTTTTCGTGGTTTTTGAAAGTTCTCTTTCTATTCTTCGAAGTTAAATAGCTGCGTTTCGCCCCTTGTAAATCACGAATCGTAGACTTTGCGATGCAGAACAGCTCATGGAAAAATCGCTGTTCAATTTTCCAGATTAGTGCACCGTAGAGACCCACCCAATTCCAGGAAAAATTATTTCGCTGTCTTCGTAAAATATTTGCCTTTAGATGAGATCTCAACAAGGGCCGATGCTGTTTCTAAGGCCCTATCTCAAGCGTGATCATTAATCGTCGATTTATACAGGCGATTATGCACTGTCCATCCTTTGATTTGTCTGTTCCCTACCCACATTCATACGTTTTCTAGTGTTTTTTGTGCATCGAATATTTTGTTTTCGAGTGCTCTGTTGTTGTTATAAAGTATTGGATGAGACTCGAGCAGGCGTTACAGTTGCTCTGCCCTAGGCATTTATGTTTCTAAGTCGCCCAGGGCACGGAGTCGCGTGTCCAAATACGCTTGGTTGTACGCGACGAAGAGCTTCATGCTGTTTCCAACGTCTACTACATGCAAAAGTGAAAATGTTATTTTTGGAATGGTCTTTCATGTTGGTTTTGTTTGATAGCAGAGAGCAATCCAGCAAATACAATTAAAAGGCCAGCAATACGGGATCACCATCTGAGTCATTGAAAACTGGGAGCTTATCTCTAATTATATCGATATTTGCACCATTCATATTGAAGGATTCTACGACAGAAACGTCCTCAAAGTCTTGCATATCCCGTTTGATCTTATTCTGGTCCAGTAGCGTGTACTTTTCTCGTGGCAATTTGCGCTCGTCCGATTCGTCATGCTCATCCACTAGCAGCTGATTTATCCATTGAGGAAGAGGGTATTGATATGCGATCACAGCTGCGCCCACGTCATCCAAGTTAACATTATTCTGAAAATGATAAAGTTGGGAGTAAATAGGTGATGATACTTGCCTTGATGGACGCGTATCCAGCCAACATTGTATCAAATCGCCGAAGAACGTGAGGGGACTGAAAGAGAAGAGAACAACGAATAATACAACGACGCTCAAAGAGTCTAGCAGGGCAGGATGGGTAGAGGACAAACTGAACATAGTGATTCAGTTACAGCTACCACAACGACAACTAGTCCGAGAGGTTACCTATCTACAGAAATGAAAAACTGCAAAAATACATTTTAGCCGTTTGCACGGCTGAACCATTGACTGTGGCAACGGGAAACGAATCCTGGATTCCTTCTAATCTAGTATTACTGAATGGAGAAGGTGCCATGGATGAAAACGGAATTTCGGTTGGTACATGACCATGATCTCGCTTACAAGATATTGATTGAGAAGTTCAAGTGTAAATCGGGACGTTTTGGGTTCTGGCACAGAAATTACGGCTTTCGATTTTTCCCCACATGGAAAATGCGATGCGAAGAAGGAAAAACATGGATTGTATAATTTTTTTCATTTATTGATTTTCTATCTACAAGGCAATTATTTATTAGTGTTATCCAGTCCCTTTCTGTTTATACCAGCCACGGAGCGATCAATTAAGAGCTACGATCGAGACACAAGGCTTGGTCTGTACACGTACGACTGTTTCCTTGGATGCTGGACAGAGGTCGGAAAGATTGTTAATATTTTTTTTACATATTTTGATGTTTAATGCTTTTCATAGTGAAACGCATTCCCATTGAATTCAGCCAGATATCGCTATGAAAGAAGTGTATTTTAGAAAACGGCGAGGTGATGTAAATAGATAGCTCTTCCTACCCTTACTGTTCCCGAAAGAAGCTTTTATGAGGCTTCAGGATGTTTTTTTTCTACTATTTTTTCTGTGTGCTATGGATAAACGTCGTATGATTGTTGTCAATGAAGTTTACTGCACCGAAAGAATTCACTTTGACCTAAAAATTCCCTTTCGATTTTTCTTAAAGGCCTCCTCCGACCACTTTTTGACCATATGGTTTTTCAACATCATTGGATTTCCTCAGTGTCCTGAATTTCGACCAAAATGTAGAAAACATGAAACTTCGCCGTTGCTGAGAAAAAAGCTGTGCAAGGATTTCTCTCGCTGTCTGCGTCTCTTCATTCCTCTCTTGTCTCTCACAATCAATCAACCGCACGTTAATTGGTTGTAGCTAGAAATGAATGAGATGGTCATAGGGGCCCTTTAAGGAGGGCCATTCAGTACCGTTATATATAATATCATAATTGAGGCTAATTTGCATAGCGAGAGAGGAAAGGGCATAGAAGAGAAATTAATCGAATCCGTCAGGTGGCTGTAGGAATTTGAATAGATTGCGGTTCCGAACGGTGCTCCTTTAAATTGTATATGGTCCAGGAGTGACCGCAGCACGCTTCGTGGATCGCTGGGTAGAGCGCAGTTTTGCTAGTTTATTCTCGCTTCTTGGACTAGTCACTCTATTCAACTAATCTCTTCTACATCAATCAATCGGCCTCATTGTATCCATCACGTTGTTGGCTTATGCAAAATTACGTACATTCCTCTTGCTCGTGCTAAACTCGTGCTAAACTGCTAAACTCATGCTCGTGCTAAACTCGTAATAATACGGAAAGTGGTAACTCCAACGTACATGTTAACAAGAGAAAATTGCGAAATCATTTAGGCTTGCTTTAGTTTTGGCTTCTTCTGATCGAAGAAAAGAATGTGCATTGTCAGTACTCACAACCACCGTCAAGTTGTTCCCTTCCATTCCTCCTTACACATTTGCATGACCTAAGTTTACTGCTCTCCTTCTCTAACCGTTTCAACGATTTCTCTACTCTCTCTTCACACTTCTCCAGACATTTCGATATCCCTTGGCATCGTGCCAATAGCTTCAACCAGTAGTGGCAGGCCACCACATAGATGTTTATCTGCAGCTCAAGTCTCACTCCGCCCTCGGGGGTTTCTAGGTACTCTTTCACTCTTGTATTTCGCTCTCTTACAATTACCCAACAAACTCGTGTCCATCCCTACAAATGCCTTCTCCGGAATCCTGATTGAAATGATTGAAGAGACAGTCCTACGCCTTCATTGGTGTATATCTAATAGGCAAGCGGAGAGGGGCGTGATCCCCGCTACCCCTTGCGAAATCTGTCGATCATCCCCCCTTCTCCTGTTCTTCGTTGTCTCCCCCTCCCCCAGTCATATTCCCATTCATTTGACTCACGTCCTCTCCCTCTGTCCTGTCCTCTCTGCTCCCACTTTCCTCGTTCCCCTCTCCTTCTTCTGATCACTTCTTCCCATGGTCTACGTTGTCCTTTGGCCATGTTCTTTCACATTCACAGTCATATTCGTCTCTGTGGTGGAATGGGAAGGAATAGTGCAAGATCAGCGCGTAGTTCTGACGAAATAACAAGAAAAACGAGGGACGGTGACCAGATTATCCATAAATATCTCTGCTCCTTCTACCATTCTGCCGTCCCTCGTCTCACCCTTTCCCAATGTTCTATCTCCTTCCCAGCTTTGCTACACCAATCACATCTTTACATGCGTGATCCCGATAGGGTGGTATGTCTAAGCCCTCTTTATCTTCGCTTCCGCTTTCCCATTACCAGTTGTATTCCCTCTCGCCAGGTGGAGCATAATATGCGTACACGGTATATCCTCTGCATGCCTTCCACTTTCCCGTCCTCCCCTCCATTCCCAATCATTTACCAACCTTTTGCCTCCTCTGACCCCTCCGCCTCCTTCCTCCTCCTCCCCTTCCCCCCTCACCTTTTCCCCTCTTGTACGTGTCTCTCTGCTGTCGGGGACGTTTCAAGTTAGGGGACGCCATCTGGGGCAATTCTTTTTAGCATTGAGAAGGAGATTGCAAGAAGGGCGGGGGGGGGTTGGGTATATAAAGAGCGATGCACTAACTCTTCAGTCATTCGCTCATCTCTTTCCAGCAGCAATATTAGTCGCCTTTGTTCTAGACTGCTCCAACTGTATGACTCAAGAGTCTAGGATTCATGTTCCTGCTATCCCTACTCACAGCATTCCAAGCGTTCTAATAGCGAATAGCGGTTTCCGCGCATAGGATCCGATCCTGTGGGCGAACCAGTGAATGGAAAATTATGAATTTAAATACTTAAGCTCGTCACTATGAATTCAAGAAGAACTGAAAATTTGGCACAGTTTTGTTCAGCCATTCCTGAGAAAATTCAAATTAAGTGGTCAATTCGCAATTAGACACATTCTTCACCGGGCGGAATGCTGTGTACCACAGTGATTCGACCCTAAAGGGAGTGCGGCATTATGACGTTTAGAAAACGTCGTCCGCGCCGTGCACTCACATGCACACCACGGCCTACTCTCTAAAGGAAATTTTGGCGCTCGCGCACCAGTTTATCATTTTTCTTCCGGTTTTTTGCCTTTATTTGTTGAATATTAGGGAAAGTTTCGTATATTCAAAATATCTAAGCAAAATATCAGCGAAAATGTGCATTTTGACCCTGTTGAAGACGTAAAACCCTTATTTCTCAGAGATTATAAGAGACTCAAAAACGAACTTAGTGCCATCTGATAGAGCTTATACCCTTCCACGACACTACGGAGAGTTTTGTTTCGATTTCTAACCCTATTCGGAGAAAAAGCAAATAAATGAAATTAAAAGATGCCTTTTTGAACCCTTATT
>LS921106.1:259787-283339 GCA_900490955.1 Micoletzkya japonica | reverse complement strand
CCGCCCTTTTCCGATTTTCATGAAAATCAAGGAAAATAGCGGATTACTGTTTCCGCCCTTTTCCGATTTTCATGAAAATCAAGGAAAATAGCGGATTACTGTTTCCGCCCTTTTCCGATTTTCATGAAAATCAAGGAAAATAGCGGATTACTGTTTCCGCCCTTTTCCGATTTTCATGAAAATCAAGGAAAATAGCGGAGGACAACAGTAATTTCTGCATTGCAGAAGCGGATGAACTCAAGGACGTACTGGTGCAGCTTGACATTGACGAGAACGGAAAGAATAAGAGGTACATATGAGCAAGTTTCAAAGACAATGGATCGGGCATGCCTTGCTTGAGAACTGCCCCTTGATAACCGATCACATGAGAACTGGACGGAGGAGAACCGCACGTTTGAGAACCAATCGCATGAGAACCAAAAGCTAGTAAATTTGACGCATACAAACTCAAATCTGGCCAGTCAATTTGAAATTTCCAAACTTCACATCGGAGTGCATAAATACAAGTATGTGTGCTTTATTTCTTTTTTTATCTGGTACGGTAGTCTATAATTCCCCCCCCCCCAAAGCCGAAATTTCCCCAGCCGGCTGGTGAATTATTCCCGAAATGCAAATCCGTGAGGAAATATTCCCCACACATTTCTCTGAGTGTAGAGAGAGAGACAGCCGACGTCCTCCGCAGGGGAAAAGAGAGAAATGATGCTGCTCTACTAACCTACTTTTCCTATTATTGGTTCTCATACGTCCAGTTCTCGTGGGAATCATTCTCATCCGTCGGTTCTCATGGGTGCGGTTATCAACCGATAAGTTATCAAACTTTGAGAAAAAATGTTCTCAAATGAAGCATCCCCAATGGATCTTCTTTGTTATAAAGTATAGGCTTCCTAAGTAAAATATCTTCATAGATTGAGCTTCTTCAGTCCTGACAATACACCTAATCGACCAAAGAGACAGGTCAAATTCGGTGACGATATGCCCGTCGAAGAGGAAGGAAAGAAGAAGGATGTGAGATATTTTTTTATTATTGTTATAATATTATGCCAGAAAGTTCTGCAAATAAGTTTGCTTTTACAAAGCTACAATATCTCGGTGTAGGTTTTGTACCTTTTTCACTTATGCAATTGCTCAAGGATCTTGTATTCTCCCAGATATCACTGATATGTCTTTCAATCTTGATTTAGCAAAAAATATTAAAATTAAACAAAAAGTTAATGGTTTGTAGATCCGAAGGGGCCGTCCCGCTACAGGCAGAGCTCCACGGCGAATCAGCCACGAGGAGTAATAAAAGACCAAATTGAGATGGCCAACAGACAAACGATTCGTGCTTGGAGTCTTTTTCGTGATTATGTTCCACCGACGACACTTTCATGCTACTGTGTGGAGGCGCTGAAGCATAATCATGGAAAAGAACCTAGTCGCGAACTACTCTACCAGAATAAAAACTCTTGTGTATGTATTGTATGTGCGTATATTTGACCTGTTTCTTCATGTAATAGCTATGTCTAGATCGACTACTACGGGTTTCCATGCAAATTGTGGTGCTATCGCTGTACGATTGCGCTTGTGTATAAAGGTATAATTGGGCACGTCTGAGGATCGCTGTTGTTGATCTGAAGGGAGAGGAATGATCAGGGGGACGATAAGTGCATGTGAATTGCACAAATGCTAGGTAGGCCGGCACAAACCGCCTCCATTTATCTATCCATCCGGCTGTTTGCGTCCAACTGATAAGCGAGTTATTAGTTCGCGACCCCGGCGCATACTACGATTCGCCCAGACTTTGCCAGCATTTTGAGCAATGAATCAGCTTGCGCTTGCGTCCCTCTATTTTTCATCCAATTCTTCAAAACTTTTCTACCGAAGACGATATTGCGGGAGCCGAAAATGGTGCGCGTTCATGAACGATTGCATAAGTCAGATGCGAGAAGATGGATTTCTCGCCTTCTCATTTGCATAGGTGCAGAGAACGGCGGTTCACGTGAACTCGTGCACAAACCCGCGCGTTCTGCAGTGTCCCGGCTCTTTAAACCGCTAAGCGAATTATGAGGGCGAACCGGCTTAAGAGCGCGTTTCCCCCCCCCCCCCGCTCACTCACGCTTGCGGAGCTGGGCAAGCGCGAAGGACTCTTTCACAACCTTTGTCGCGTTTCAGTATCGTTTCCCTGGAAAGAGGATAGCTGGACGATAGTTGCGCTTCGCTTGTCGTTTCTCTTGTGCTACGCAAATCGAGCAGCAATCTCTTGGTTATAGGTATTTGCTGAGTCAGATGAAAGATAACCGTAAAAAGAAGGGGTGAATGAAGTTGGAGCCTGATCAAAGTCCTTGCAGTCGATGGAGTCTTTGCCCCTCGAGGTGCTTTCTACCGTAATCTCGTACACGTCTCTTCACGATCGCCTGGAACTGGCCCGTACTTCGACCACGATGCACGAGGCCGTCCAGTACGATCGGCCCCTGGTCTACCTGGAAATTGTGCGAAGCTTTTTTTAAATACAATTAGAACTAACAAATTTAACGAACTGCATAAGGAATGCAATATTTTTTCGCTGTCGCAACACAGTGTTCTGACAGCAGTACTAATGTTAAGCAAACGAGATGCCGCAAAACGAACCCTGATATCAGTAGGAACCCGCGCACGGAAAAAATTTCTTACAAACATTTTTGACTCGTTCGCTCAGCGTTTAGGACACTGTGGAAAATATATCGCATAGCTTGCATTTCAAAATAGATAGTAAGCTATTTGCTTAGTGACGAGACACTTTTGCAGTTTCCGTGTTCGCGCCGCATCCAGGGCCTGGAAGTGGGGTACTGTGGGTGGTGCAACGGCGGACACGAGTGCTCCCGGTTCCTCGTACAGAGTCTCGCACGGATCGGGGACTCCGTGGATACAGTAGGTTACGGTAGCCCATTTGAAAGCAAGAGTAGTTCATTCCTAATGTTGTTCGCTTCGAGTTATGGAATGTCGGGGAGTAGTCCCGATATAACGGATAATGCATTTCAGTACTCAAACTCTCTTCGCGACGTCTCATCGCTTCTCGGCATTTTATCGGTCGTACGCGTCCGAAAGCTCAAAGTATCGTGGGTGAGCTGTAGTTTGAAGATTGCGAATTGCTTTGTAGCCTATAGCATGTGGCCTGTTGCTCATCGCGCTCAATTTGTAGCTTGCACTGATAAGAAAGACCTTATAGAACATAAAAACAAGTTTGTTCCTTGCTAATGTTTGTGATTCCAGCGCAGCTCATATGAACACCGCATTTGCATACTCCCATCACTGACCAGATTGGCAATCGTGTTCTTCCATTACGTCATACATTTTTTATTTGCCTAAAATCACCGCTCAATAGCTAATCCGGCGATAAGAAGTTCCACATTACAGCTATAAATCCTATGTGGATACGAAGTTTTCCCAGTGTTCGCCACCCAGGTGCGCGTAGAAATTTCGCTCACTGTTATTGTTGACGAAAACGTTCCATCAGGAAATTCATTCGTAAGTTGCTTAGGAGCAGGCACAAGTGACGGAATATTATAATCAACAACATCCCGGCAAGTCTCCCGGCAAAAGAGTTCAGGCCCCGGGGTTCGAATCCCGGCCGGAGTGCATGATCCTTTGCTGTTCTCAACAACTTTCAAATATTATAAAACTTTCAAATATTTCTAATAAATCTTCAAATAAATCTTTCAAATATTACTTTCAAATAAAAACATATATAGGGCACAACGGTGGATGACCTGTCCCTGCTGGGGGTGCTGCTCCATGATCACCCCGTACACGACATCGTCATCGTTAGCGACTTCGCCTCGGGCAATGCCAAGCAGACGCTCCACGGGTCAGTCATAGATAGATAGATATAGTGGAACAAACCGATCCGTCAGTTTCTTCCGTTCCAAAATGAGTCTAATTCGCTCACTTTTGCACACTCTCTCGCCTTATATTCGGAATGATTTTCCGACGGATTTTTTTAATCCACTATAGTTTATGCGGTTTACGCGGAGGCACACGATTGCAGAACACGCAAAAACGGAACCGTACGGAAAATTACGGTAATAAGTGAATTATTGAAAGCTCTCGCGCTCCTTACAAAGAAGCTAGGTACTTACGATGGTGGGCAAACAGGATCATTATCCGTGACGAGATGCATGCTCCCTTTCTATTAGAGTTGCGCAGACTGGTCATTTTCGCCACTCAGTTTCATTATTTTTGGCTACGAGACGCGTCTTGGCTGAGAATGATGCATGCAACATAATCATTGTACTGACCACTCTGCACATCTCTGCTTTCTCTACAACATCTTCGCCGAGCTTACTTTTAAGTATAATACTTGTAGAATTTAAGTATAATACTTAAAAGTATAATACTTGTTTCAGAATTGCACAGCTGCTCGCGCGGCCGTCCATTCCCTTTCTGAGCGTGTCGATGCTCTTCGCTCAAGAGGACGAGGAGTCGAACGCCCTCGCTGAGCTCCTCCTGCGACAGTGCGCCTCGGCCCAGTACCTGAGACTGGCCACCTCGGTGAGACGTAGTTGGACTTGGCGGGGCCGGGAAGTCGTTTGCGGACTTCCCGGCTTCGCCACCTGCCACGAATACTGAAAAGATTGTGGGAAAAAATGAATGAATTACGCCCTATGTGCACGAATATACAAAGGCAAACTTAAAGTCATATATATAAACTTATACACCGTAGCATGTACGCTGGATGATATAAAAGTATATATCTATCGCAGGTGAAGCTGGGCATGGTGCACGAACGGTGCAAGTCCTTCACCTCCTCCGGCCTCTTCTCGCTCCTGCCCCGCGTGTCGTCGTTGTGCGCCGAATCCGCCACCTTCCACGTCGACGAGTGCCAGCTGTGCGAGGCCGTCCAGGTAGAGCCGAGAAGAATGTATAGTGGATTAAAAAAATCCGTCGGAAAATCATTTCGAATATGAGGCGAGAATGTGTGCAAAAGTGAGAGAATTAGACTCATTTTGGAATCAAAGTAACGGATGGACCGGTTTACTCCACTATATTCCTGTTCGCGACGAGAGCGCGGCGCGGTTTGAGGAGAGTGCAAACGAAGTAGGAAAGACGTCTACTGGCGGAACTGTTGTTTTGTACCAACCATTGCGATATTTGATGTCTGGACGCCTCTTCTGTGATCTTTGGTCTTTGAATTATAGTTGAATATGTATACCTTGGACATAGCAGTCGATCTTTAAACTTTGTAGTTTGATCTTTGATCTTTGTAGCTTGTGCACGACGCGGGGCACGCGGGTGCGTCCTTCAACGCGCCGGCCTCGATCGACCTCGAGGCGGTGAAGGGGGAGGTCGGCCGGCGGTTCCCGTCGGCTACCGTAGACCCGACGGAGACTACGGTAGTCCAGTTGGTCATGGTCGTGCCCGGGTACCGGCTGAGGATATTCAAGACGCCGCGCAAGACCACCGTTTACTTCCACGGCTTGCCTAGATTCTAGTTTGATGTTACATCTCAAAGTTGCGTGTGTATGTACGTTTTGCAGATACGTTCCATGGGATAATAAACTGTGAGGTAAAACGAATTGAAATCCTTCAAAAGCTCTGCACAAAAAGATATTGGAAGAGAAGAGCTTAACACGATTCAAGTGGGACATGTCCGGGGGGTGAAGAAGTAAGAGAGGGGGACAGGAGAGGGGGAAGGGGGGGGGGGGGGTGGAGACTCTCCAAGCAGCGAAGAAGTGTACCACCCGATCAGTACACCTCTGAAGTCACAGCATTCCGCCCCGTGAATTTTTTCTCCTTTTTTCCAGATGCTTTCGAAACTAATTTATTTTTAAAGAAAGTTTTAATTCTAGAATTTTTGAAACCTCTATAAAAAGATATCCAGAACATTATTTATCTCGACACAAACTAGAATGAGGTTATTATAGGTAGGTAGTTAAAGACCCCCTCTGAGCACTTTTTAACACCTTGGTTTCTTTATTTCCTCTGAAAGAGCAATGTCGAAAACCTACAATCCTGTATTTGCATCTTTTTCCCGCCATTCCCCGCAGTTTAAATGAGGCGAGAAGTTGTACGCAAAGTTACATTGCTCTTCAGGGACCGCGCGAATACGAATATCATTTTGCGAATACTATAGCGCACGAGCGGTCTAGTTGGTAGACATCGCTCATTGAAGGAGCATTTAGCATTTAGAACACTGTGGCTTATGGTTAAGTGATGTTCCAGCCGAAAAAGATGAAGAAATTGTTTGTTGAGTATTCACCACAAAGATTCTGGAGATTTCTTTGCGTTTTCATTTCCAAGGTCTTGGAGCGAGAAAAGTCGCACATAGAACAAACCTTCCTTTACTTACTACTTCACAGTCTCTTGTACCAACTTCTGGTGCATTTTAGTAGTACATCAATAGACTTATCTTTCTATCTCTTCCCCAATCACACTTTCGGCCGTTCACCGAGCATGCACTGCCTCTTACGAGTCTTCTGATCGAAGGCACAAGTGGAGTCGCGATCGATCTCAATCTTGCTATTATTAGTAACACCGTTCAGCAGCTTTCATTGCCACAAAAAATAACGGAACACAGAATTCAGGGAAAAAAAGACGTCGTGGTGACGAATGAATGATGTGGCTGCTCAGTTGAACCACCCCGCTGAGGCCGATGTATCTACGTTGGGCTGTTGCTCGCGGTCACGCAATCAATGACGGCAGTGAGCGTCCTTTGAGTACTTGCTTTCATGGTCATTTTGCCAAATTCTATGCAAATGCCGCTTTGTTCCGTCTTATACCGATGCACACTGAAAAGGACCAGAGAGATTGCTTCATTATAACATGCAATTTTTGCGGCTCGCCCGCGCCTCCGTCTCCTCCCACTCGAGTGTGCCCATCGAATGTGATCATGCGATCAGGCACGCCGAGAGAGCGGAGAGAGGAATGACGAGAATGGGATAGGGAGAGAATGTGAATGTATTCGACACTCTACCTCCCCCTCAGAGGCTCCGAGGTGACTGGCTAGTAGAGCATACGATTCGCGTTGTAGAAGCGGTCGCATTTCAGGCTGTATATAAAGGAGTGGACTCTTCTTTTATATTGATTCGGATGAAAGCTATTCATCAAAAAGACGCGAATCGTACGCTCACTGGCTAGTCGCTGGTTATTGTGTTCTGACAGCAGTGAACATGTTAAGCGAACGAGAAGCCGAAAAACAACCCTGATTTCGGTGGGAAGTCTCGCACGGAAAACACCGAATCCAAGGCATTTTAGCTCGTTCGCTTAGCATTTAGAAGACTGTGTTGCAGGCCGTCGACCGGCTGCTCGGTGCCTATCTACGTCGTGCTCCTCACGCACTGCCTCATCGTCTACTGCGTCGTCGCCTTCTACGTCGTCGACGGAACCTCCCGCTTCGCGCACCAGGCGCCGAAGAGGACACGGTGGTCGGCCCTGTTGTCCTTATGTTCCCCTTTGGTGGACCAGCGATGACTAAAACACTATGGTTACGCATAGCCAACTGCGGACCTGGCAAGGGTGTTGTTTTGCAAAAACTGCTTTGTTCACCTGCACTGTTATTACGGCGCCTTTCCTCGCAGCAACTGCTGGCTGGCGAGCCTTCCTTCCCTCGTCTGCTGGTCGCGTGCCCTGCTCGCCGACGCGCTCCTCTACCTCGTCGCGCTCTCCGTCCGCTCGCTAGCCTGTGGCGCACTCGGGCTGGCGGGCTGGCCGGCGACCGCCTCGATACTTTTCACCCAACGCAACCTGTATGCTAATTAGAGATGTCATAACGATATCGGTTAACGGTCCCGATAGCCATTCTCTCTCTTCATTCTTCATTAACGGTGCACCGGTAAGCGGTGATTTTGTTAACGGTGGTTAACGGGGTAGTACAGTACCGCCCATTGTCCGAGGTACATGGAACGTTAGGATTAATCCGATTATTCCTGATCATCGGGTCCCAGAAAACGCCTAAGACAAGCTTTTTCGTCCAAATTAGCTGTGGAATCGTGTTAAGCATGCTCAAATTAATCCCTGATAGTGTTTTGGTTGACCTAGGTCGTCAATTTAGCCCCAGGCTGAAATTGAGCCCTAAATTTCAGGAAGTGCCTATGCTTCGCTATGATTAAATACTTTCGAAGAAGAAAAGCTTCTTCTATTAGATTCATCTGCGCATCACCATTTACCTATGTGCCTTCATCTGAGAGTGCCCCGAGGCGTCCTCCGTGCCTCGAGGCAATGAAGAGGTAGAATGAGACGAACTCGTTGACCCCGTTAGGAAAGCCAATAGATACGAGTGTGTATGATTGTGTCATATGTTCGTCTCAGATTTACACATTTGCGCATAATGGTTTCGCACTCTGCTATTGACCAACAAGGGGGGGGGTGTTGTTAGGGTTGAAACGTGCCCTGGGGCACAGAGGTCAATAACCGTATCGCAAACCGCTTTTTCAGTAGAATTTGTCAATTATGTGACTATTAAATAAGCATTCTACTTCCTGAAATTTAGGGTTCAATTTCAGCCTGGGGCTAAATTGACGACGTAGATAGGTCAACCAAAACCCTATCAGGGATTAATTTGAGCATGCTTAACACGATTCCACAGCTAATTTGGACGAAAAAGCTTGTCTTAGGCGTTTTCTGGGACCCGATGATCAGGAATAATCGGATTAATCCGAAAGTTCCATGTACCTCGGACAATGGGCGGTACTGTACCATCGATAACCATCGATAAGATGCTGAAAAGGCAAACCTCACACTACAATTTTACATTCAAATCAATGTGGAATACTCCGAACATCAGTTCACCTCTTCCTCAACTTGAGATACATCAATAAACCCGACCGCCCCGGGGCAGTGAGTGAACGAACAATAGCGATATCGATAAGCTTATCGATGCCGTCTGCTTATCGACATCGATAAGCTAATCAATCTCATTCTCCCCACTATCGACATAGACGCGTTCCTTGCCGTTCCTAATGGAAGTGTGGGGACGAAACGATGATTCGCTCAAGTTTCGAAATCTTTAATATTATTGGAGGAAAGCGAACGTTGAGAGAGCTGCGCAGTTCTGTCCGCTAACCACCGTAAAACTTCAGCCGGAGCCGGCTTTTAGCCTACTCTGGCATTTTGCCAAGAGAGTTTCACTGTATTTAGCGGAGTGCGCTGCAAAGATTTCTCAACGTTCCTTTTCCTCCAATAATATTTATATATTTTCCTGTCAATTAAGTTAGTTGAGCAATTTTTCCTCTCCTTTCACGACATGTGCTGACTGTACTGAAAAATTGTCTCCTCGAATAAATATTTTATGCAGTTCCGCAGGAAAATGCTTTTATAATAATACTACGTTCATGGCCATCATAGATAACGCTTTCTGCCGTGCGATTAATCTCCCCCCAAAGTCGGTGACCGGTCGGTGACCTCTCTAAAAGTGTTCGCGAATAATTCGCCAACTTTCAAATTCGCGCCTTAGCCTATTTCTTTGCATGTTATGCCTCTATATCTTCCATAATATGTATTATTTTCCTCTACTCCTTCACTATTCATCTACCCAGATCACAACGCTTCCCATAGCACCACTATCTGTCCTTCTGCTGAACATGAGTTCGCGGAACTTCCCTCTTCCTCTGCACTGATCTCTCCATCCGGGGAACCTTCCTTCCCCCCAAACGTTTCCCTGCCCTTCCCACCTCACAAGCAATAACGCGAGAGGTGCCCATTTTGCTCGGTCTCTTCCCTCAGCCACACATGTCTTTTACGGAACTCCCAATTAGCGGGGCTGGCGTCGCTTCCGCGAACATTCCACTCCACGCCGCACGCAAATAGACAAGGCTGAGGTTTGGCCCCTTCACGGAAGGCTCTTTATCACGCAAAATGTACAGCACAGAAACGGGGGAGGAATGGAACAAAAAGATCAAATATCAAAGATCAAAGAACAAAAAGTACACAATCGGCGACTATCCGGTCAGTAGTCCGACAGTTTCCGGCCGTCCATGCGGCCGTTCGTGTTCAGGTTCAGCGACGATTTGCGCGGCGAGCCGGGCGTGGAGGCGCGCCGGAATCTAGAACGGGTTACTGTAAGATTTGAATGAGGATTTTGGCGGGAAGCGCTAAGTTCAACCGTACTCGAGGCCGTTGAAGTACTCGGAGTGCACGCCGAAGGAGCTCTTCCGGCGGGTCTGCCGCATCTCCGAGTCGAACCCGTCCCGCAGCATGTCCACCATGGCGCACAGCAGCTGGCGCCAGGCTCGCCTGCAAATTATGCCGTGATTATGCAAATTAAGTATCGATTAATCGGCAATTTAACTATTCTATTTTGCATAATAATTATGCAGATTATGCAGATTAGCCAGCGAATAATCTCCAAATTTGCTTATCGATCGACCTACCCAGTCTCCTTGCTCTGCTGGATGCCGTCGAGCTTTAGGATGACCTGAAGTTGGGCCATTCGTTTCCCTGTTTTAGTTTGCTTGACAGCAGCCTCTTGCAACATGTAATCTACTGTAGATCCACACCGGTCCTTTGATCTATCACATCGGAAGAGGAGAATCACTAATTACGAAATAATGACGACTTCGTTATAAACGCATTCGTTTTCTCACGTTCTCTCGTCGGAGGTCAATTGTCAATTAATGTCAATTAATCGTCAATTAATGTCAATTAATCTCGACAGATTAAAAAAATGAGGGAAAAGCCCCCCCACCTCGACGAGGATCTCTCCGAACCGCTCAAACTCCTTCGTCCCAATGCCTTGCAATCGTACGTGACCCGCGCCCACGTTCCTGATTTCGTCCTCGATACCCTTGAAATAATCAAATATTTTCGTTAATAGTTGTGGAAAACATCAGGATAAAGGAAGTTGACTTCTTGAAGATAATACAAGATCAGTTTCAGTGTATCAATGTAAAACTTTTCTAAAAACATGATAAAAAGGAAAAAAGCGAACATTCGTTTTCGAGAATTCTCACCTCGTCTGATTCGATCAACCGCTGCACGAGACTCGAGAGGTACCGCGCATGGTCGGCCAGCGTTCGGACCTTAAGCCTTACGATTAAACCTTACGATAAGGATTAGCTTAAGGCCGGGTACTTAGCGTTAAGGACCTTAACCTTAGCGCTAAGATAGCCTTAGTTAAGGACTTACGCTAGCCGGGCAGGTCGACAGACTGTTCGAGGCTGCGGCAAAGGAGGCCGCGACACACGGGCAAGAGGACTCCAACTGAAATGGAAAGGGTTTCAAAAAATGCAAATGCCATCAACTTTCAAGCATGGAAAAATTAAAAGTTCAGCAATTACAAGCTACGTTCTTTCATTTATCTCGATTTTTCTTGAGTATTAGCAATCTACTTCTCATGCCACATCAAAATGCACGTTGTCTTCTTCTTCTTCTTCGATGATAAATATTATAGTAGAGTTCTTCAACCGAGTTCCTACATTTCATTCATCATTAATGGCCACGACCGCGTCTCGTCTCCAAAAAAGTATGAAACATATTATTGAAGGAAAATGAACGTTGAGAGAGCTACACAGTTTTTTCCTCAAACCCCCGTAAAACTTCAGCCGGAGCTGGCCATTAGCCTAGTTTGACATTTTGCCAAGAAAGTTTCACTGTATTTAGCGGAGTGTACTGCAAAGATTACCCACCGTTCCTTTTCCTCCAATAATAATGAAAAGATTCACCAGAATCTCTGATAACTATGTATTTAGTCAACCTACCCTCTGGAAGCACCGCCGCAGTACGCCCGAGAAAGCCTTCGTGTTGATGTGTTTCCACGACTTGCGAATCAGGAGCACCTGCGATCATGGGTTCAAGTGGAGAAATACAACAATTCGAGAATTAGCGCCCTTTCATTCGGGTACTTTTGATGTTATGCTTCACCCACCGCAGAAATAGCAAGCGCTTGGTTCACTACCAATTGACACCGTGCAGGATAACCCTCAAGAAGGCCCGAACGGAACGCTTTGCAGAGAATTTACTGCTGATATGTCCTACGTATCTAAGCTATTGCAAGATCCGAGCAGACTGACTCATAATAAATCTTCTTTTCTACGTATATTAACGTGATGACGATCACTCACACACGTATTTGCTGTTTATATTGCACTGTTGAAGCATATCTCAGCATGCTTCGCGTTATTGCTTCTGTTTCCCTGGCCTCTTCTACATAACTCCCTCTTCCTTTCGCGTTTCCCTTCCCACAATCAGTCAACCCGAGTGTTCCTTCCTAACTGGGCTCTCGTCATTTTCAAGCAGCGCATTAAAGTGCAGAAAAAGGAGTCCTAGCCTCGAGGTCCGTTTTCCCGCCTTTTTCAATTTGAATTCCTGAATCCGGGAGATTTACCTGCGCCGGCGTAAGCGAGGGGCACACGCTGATCGACATGGCCTGCCGGGCCTTTTCGCGATCTGCAAGGGGAGTACTGTATAAATAGTTGAGGCAAATGTTCCGCCAGTTGCCGCCGTTCCTATTTAGACAAGAAGTAGAATGAGGACACCGCAAATTTCTCGTAAATAATAACATAGTTTTTAAACTTAATCTATTCAAAGTATCTTCAACTGGAAAAGCACGAATCAAGCGAGCGGCGTATTTATGGCGGGCCGAAATGCAATACGTCAGCTATGCTATATCTCTGCATACGCGGAGAGCCGGAGACGGGAGCCGTGAAATAGCATCGCCTTTGGACGGGCACAACGCTTATTGGGAGCAAACGCACGGCTTGAAATAGAGATGGCGCTCAGTGCACGAGGATTGTACACCGCAGCCGTGAGCACGTCATAATATGGCTATCCCCTTACAAAGCTTTGGGCTATGCCAGTAGTACGCCACATTACCAACCCACACCTATGTAGATAGGTAGAGGTTTAGAATCGGTGTTCCTTTTAATGCGTATGTTTCACGCATCATTCATAACGGCGACGCGTCCGGCCACCAAAAACAACGAAACATATCGCCGAAATGTCACCGATTTTAAACCTCTACTAGATAAGCATAGGTCCACCTAGAGTCGCTTTAGTCGCTGTTAAACTGCAAAATGGCGGGGTGAAGTTCGCTCAGTGGAGCAGATGAGCGTTTGCTTTGCTTCCAGAGTACGAAATCAGTAAATATCTGCTTGGTACGCCCGTAATCCTTGGTTGTAGTAATACTACAAGGCAAACAAGGAGGGGGGGGGGGGGGTGTGTGTCCGGTAGAAGACGTAAATAGCCCCAGGGAGGAGGAGACCACCGACAAGTTGAGCCCTCGCCTAGCACACTGCGGCGGTGTATCAGTGATGGAGTAGACGGACTTAGCCTCAAGCTGATTGCAGTCGGGGTATTAGCGAAAAGCGGCGGGACAACGTGCTGAAGATACACAGATTGTGATTGTGCTCTCGCTTTACAATCTGATAAAGCACGGCAATGTAGAGAGATCCAGGTCCCCTACCAGTTGCAGAGCCTCTCACAAATAGCCTGGGACATACGAGAGCCACGTGGTTGTGTACGGGCACTCTCTCACAAACCACAAAGTTATGCCTTCATCCAAACTGTAAATCCCAAGCTCTTCTAGGTAGCTATCCCCGCTTTCTAGCAAAGTCATTTTTCGTGGATCAAAGAAAGCATCCAACTCGGCCAAACTTCCACGCTACAGTCATTCTCTTTTGGACTATTTCACCGGTTTCGTTCGCCGCTAGTTATATAATGCCACCCACGACTTCTCTGCAGAACGTGACCTCTGAAATGTGCCCGTGAAAAGAGTGAGAAGGTGAAGCCTATTCCACACACTTTCCCACCCTCCACATGTGTCTCGGCATCCCCCGTACTCTCCCACGCAACATACGGCTCAGATTTCAGCCTCGAGCACTGAGTAAGCTATGGCTCGAAATAGCTCTTGACCTGACTAGAGCCGTCGAATCGGGTCCTTTTTCTGGTTATCTTTCATCTGGTCCAGTATAACTAAGGTATTGCTTGATTTATGGAATACGTGAAACTAAACCATGAAAAAGGCTGGATTCGACGGCGCTAGACCTGACTCCGTGATTCTCGCCCCTCCCCCCCCCCCGATTTTAAACATAAATACCCTACTAATCGAAGCCATCTGCCTATGTCGAATGGCACGCAAAGACAAACAACAGAGTTCTCGGAAAGCAGGGAAAAGGAAGAGTTATGGCCCGAAAAGCTTTTAGCCGGAAGGCCTTCCCCCTTGCATATCCTTTATCCCTTCAGCGATGCCTTCCAGAATATTATAGCATTCCACAGTCACTCTAACGTCAGTCCGCTGCCTGTACTTCTTATTATTGTAGTCCCCAAAGGGGCGTGGTGGAAAATACTGGTGCTCCCACAAAAATATTATGGAGGAGCTGGCTCGCGATACGAAATTCTAGCCTCACCGAGGAGAAAACATACCGCGGCATACGGTAAAAAGCCGGCCGCTCAAGATGCCTATTATACGGCAGCCGGGAATTACGGCAAAAAGCGGGCTGCCTAATTTCCGCCTAGCTCGCGGCTGTTGTGTTCGGAAGCTAAGTGCGGACACGAGTTCCGTTTTTTGTTCTAAAAGCCGGACGGCAAATACGCTGCTTGCCGGCTCGGCTGTCTCATCCTTCGCCGGACTATTATCCGGCCCGCCATGACGTTAGGTCTATTACGGGGACCCGGACACGAGACAATGCAGACGATAAGAGGGGTTCACAAATCTTTCGCGGGGGTCGGAAAAGCAATTTACAGCGCTTTAGTAGAGTGCACCAAACGGAACGATTATATCTTACCTTTTTCTCTACTACATTGTTTTTGCTATACTGAACGATGTGTGGTACACAACAACGAGTTATACTCAAAGGGGTATAAAATGTCGTTATAGGTAGCAATACATTTTGTCCCAACTTCTATATTGTTGGGCTCTGACTGACGTGAATTCTCGTACGATTACCTACGCGAAAGTAGTCGTAAACTAAAGGTCGGCACAGAGATCTGTAAGATTGGTGACTAGGTTCTCTGGCTATTAGAGTTATATAGTAGAATAAAAAGATACGTCAGTTTATCATTCCGAATATGCGGCGAGAGAGTGTGCAAAAATGAGAGAATTAGACTCATTTTGGAACGGAAGAAACTGATGGACCGGTTTATTCCACTATATATGAATGTTATTTTCCCAGCTATAATACGTGTCATGATGGTAATAAAATCCGAATGAACAGCATGAACATCTATAGTTTAGGGTTATCTTTCTGACTTTTGTTCTCGATTTTATTTCGCGCTTGCATAAATATTTAGTAAGTCTATAGCGTGAACCGTGAAGCATATTTGTGAGAAAGAATCAAAAAGAGAATCCCAGTTTGCTTGTGCTTTGCGCTGCTTCTCACAATTAGACTATATGGCGCTATTAGACGAGTTGATATCGCCAGGTCTGTATTTATCGGAAACGTGTATTTATAGGAGACTCTCAAACCTTCTAGTAGCTCGAAATGGCGCGATGTCACCTGGCCTCCCAACAGGGACAGATCGTGTCCTGAGGCTATGACGAAGGTAGCGAACGTAATCACGTGATCAGACTTACGAGCCTCTACCAGCTGCTCTTCTGCGATTGCACTACTTCCTCAACGCTTGCTGCCCAAACATTCTCCGAATTCCGTTCAGTAAATTTTAAAAGCAAAAGCTCTCGAAATTTTCCCATGCAGATATCTACACGTAGATATCTCTGCTTATGCTATATGCATCTCCCGACCCAGATATACCATCACCGCGCTGTGCATCATTCAACCGCCCGAACCACTTCCAGCGCCAGCGTCTAACTAATTCCCGGACACGCGATGATTCGCCGGCTCTCCGCTATTCCTTCCGCATTTTCCCATCTCCCGGCGCCGGTTCGCCCCGCTCACTTATTCATGCTGCGCGTATGCTCTCAGAGGTGGCACCGATAGAGTGTAGGCCAATCGAGAAAGCCACGCGACGATCCTTGATGCCATAGTCTTCAAGCTAACCTATTTCTGGAGCAATACACGACAAATTCCTCGCGTCCGTTAAATCCACGCTATTCCGGGGCCCTAACAACGGCCTTCCAGAGATCGAGGCGGATATGACGCGTTGCGCATTATTGCACGCTTGAACGAACGGAAAGCCGAGGGTCTTGTGCTCTAGCCCTACCCCCCCCATTCTACCTCGATTTCTCCCATTTCATTATACATACTCTCTGCCCCCCCCGCCTTCTGTTGCAGACTTTTGACGTGGATCCGCTTCATGGAACTGCAGTTCCACCCCTATCCTATCCTGCGCCTTTTTCACGCCTCACCGAGAGTCGAAAGTGCACAGGACTGTGCACAAATCGGGTGGGTTTCTGGGCACAGATTGGAACTAAAGCTGCTGTACTGCTATTCCGGAAGGCTAAAAAATGGTTCTAAAGCCGGCATTTAGGCTGGCTTACCGCTTGACCGGGTCTTAAGCATACATGCATTAAGGCTTTGAGTTGTTGTGCCTCAGCGTCACACAGAGAACACAAGACACGGAGTTCCAAGTGTTACGTGCAACTGGCCAGCACAAAACTTTCAACCGCATTTAGCCACTCTTTCCCCCCCCCCCCCCCTCCCCTCAACGTCCTTTCAAGTGGCTTCGCGTAACATTATGTTCTCTGGAGCTGCAGAGTTGGCTGCTGGTATTATAAGCAACATTTAGTTCTACAATGCTCACAATATATTTGTATTTCATCAAAATTCCGGCCAATCATGTTGCTGAAACTACCGTCCAGCTGGACGTTTTCCAAAATACCTATTTCTCTACGTGCACAATCGCCCACACAGAGCACACAGCTGACAGATGGTCAAGAATGTCGCACATTTCCAGTCACATCGGGACCGATTATAGCTAGATAGGAAACTATAAATCCGTTTTGGCGCCAAATTCAAATTCAAAAAGCGCGGGAAAAAGGAGAACCTCGATCGCTCGCCGACCGGGCGAGGCTGTTTGTGGAGGAGACGGACGGGCGGGGGGAGAGGGAGCGGGAGATCCGGGAATTGGGAGGGTTCGGGGTGAGCTGCTCCATGCGAGGAGAAGAGACTGCAAAAATATTTATTGGGCAAATATTATTCTTCTTCTAGATTTTATTATTATTTTACTATTCATGCAGTCGATCAGCTCATTCTAGTCTTCTTGTTATGTGTTTCTCGTTGTTTGAGCTGGCAACTGGGAATCGTGATAGACAGAAAGCTTATGGCTATGTTTCGCCAGTCGTATAAAGATAGAAAGAGATACACCGACTACTTCATAACAAAGGTTATATATATATATATATATATATATATATATATATATATATATATATATATATATATATATATATATATATATATACCAACGAGAAAAAATGAAGAGATAGACGATTGCAGGGGGTACTTATATATATACCAAAGCCTCCTCAGTAAACTCGCCCTAATTTATCTGCAGTTTATTCATACCGCTCGCAAATAGGAATGATGGCAAGTGGCGGAACATTTTCCTCAACCATAATCGGACTGGCATACGATACTACCGTAATCCTACCGTAACCCTCCCTAAGGCTACCATAGTCCCCTACCGGGCGAGAAGTCCGAACTGTCAGACGGTGTGACAGAGTAGGAGACGGTGGTGGAGACGCATTGCATGACCGGGGCCATTAGGAGAGAAAGATAGCGACTGAGATCGGCAGGGGGCGGGGCTTACGGGGATAGCGAAGGGGGGAGAGTCTTGGAGGGGGGCGGAGCCTATGCCATAATGTAAGAATTTTCCAACATAGTTCTAAAGCAAATGAGAAGTTCACACTACGTGGACAAGCTTTATAACACAAGTAAAGGACCGCGTGAACGTATCTATTTATAGGCCTTGCATGAGAAAACTTTTAGACGCGCATCTCGAGGTGGATGTGAAAATGGGCAGAAAGGGGAAGTCCAAAACATGAGGAACTTCTGATGTTTTCGCAAGTTGTTATCTCGTGACTACGTAAGGGATTCTTTTGTACAGCATTCACGTCCTACCCTTAGGCAATTACTCTCAAGCCAGCTAGGGTATTATATATCACTCGCTGCGAATTGTTGTAAATATTCGAACTTTGCAAATTGCCAAAAATAAAGATTAATCTTTTCTCAAAAGCAGCTCCCTCTGTTCCTTTCTTGTCACCCTCTGATCCTAACACGTTTACTCGCACACACACACACACATTCGTCGAAGAAGAGTGTACAAGGAAGTCGAGCGTTCAATGAGATAAAAGGGGGAAGAGTCCACGGGGAAAGCACCGCACACAGGCTCTTAGAAGATCCCGGAATATAAGAGCAGGCTTATATTTCAAGCCTAATACCTTCAAAGAACTACCAGAAGTTCACTGCGAAATAATGGTATGGTTGAGGAAAAAAATGTTACGTCAGCTGTCGTCATTCCTATTTCCCACGAGAGAGCGAAGCGGCGTGAAGAGAGCGCAGAGAACGGGTTTACTGGCGGGATGTCTTCGTCAATAATAAGACCAAATGTTCCAAGGCCTCAATCTATACCTTCAATTTATAGCTTGAATAAGCGCAGAACATTGCCTCTAGCTTTATGGGGCACGCTTGTATTCTTGAGGGGGCAAAACAAACCAGGAAGAGATTGAATATCACGCCGTCCTCGGATGGAAAGATGGCTAAAAGCGGCCGAACGTAGAAACGGAAATTTTCAGAAAATCCAGAGATTCTTAGACGTAGTGGAATAGGCAGATCCATCAGTTAAACATTGGTCATTCAGAATATCAGGCGAGAAAGTGTGCAAAAGTGAGAGAATTAGACGCATCTTGGAATCAAAGTAGCGGACGAAACGGTTTATTCCACAATAGCGTTTGCTTAGTTTTGGAATAGTTGTTTTCAGGAAGTCACCGTATTATCAAACCGGGAATTGCGATAAAATGACCGCTTTGGCAAGATGGCGTATTCCTTGTTTTGCCATTATAGTCCAGTAGTTCATTCATCATTCGCTGTCGTGTTTACCAGAACTTGCCCGTAATCGGGCACTCGAGCCTTCTAATAAGCGCTAAAAGCTCTAATTATCGTATAACTACTTACAATTAAGCCAGTGTGATAACTAATGAACGCGGAGGAGGAGAGAACTGAGGACCTGGAGTGTAGCGCACTCGTGATAGTTACACTCAGCGAAATTTCCCTAGCTGGCTGGGGAATATTTCCCCACGACGCGACCCTGGAGAATGTTTCCCCAGCCGACTGGGGAAATAATTTTGCCTCCCCCTACTGAATTCTGGGGAAATTTCCACATCCGGCTGGGGAAATTTGGGCGGCGTCGCGCCGTGGGGAAATTTGTGTAGATATGGTTGAGGAAACGGCTTGTACCACTCCTATTTTAGTCCAGACAACGGAGGAATGGGCTTACTGACCAAACAGCTTCAATCTAGAGTTGTCCTGACTTTCTTGATGCCTTGGAGATATCTATACCTACATTTCCGAAAGATCTGATGATGAACTGCTCCTTCCCGTGATAAGTGTGGTTTTTCATGCTTTTTCCAAGAAAAGTAGCTCCACAGTGTCTTCTCAGAAAAAGGGTGGCAATCAGCATGCCGGAGATGATAAATGCATGCAGCAGCATGAATAGCACAGTATTTTGCGCGTCGACGGCGATGCGTTATATTTTCTGACTGTTTCGACTGGAAAGCCTGGTCTAGAACCTTTACCGCTTATTTTGCACTACCATAAAAGCTATGCGGAGGAACGGTAATTACAGCGCAATAATCTCCTAAGCATGTTTATTTTTTTTATCTTAGAGCATTACAGTCGGGTCTTTTTGACCAATATGTTTCGCTACTTTTGGTGACGAGACGCTTCGCGATTATGAACGATGTATGAAACATATACAGCAGAAAAAAATCCCGAATGGAATGCTGCTGTATTTATTTATCTACCTAAGCTACGGTTGAGGAAAGCTTTCCGTCGGTCGCCTCATTCCGATTTTCGACGAGAGATTGAAGCGATACAGGAATGAACGACGAAGCAGGAACGATTTTACCGACGGATCTTTGCAATAACTACGATATCGAAGTTGTGGCTCAGCGGTCGTTCTTTGTGTCATGGAGTGTTCAGCGCGACGGACCAGCCGGCTGCAAGTAAGTCAGCGAGACCCTAATCCCCCCCGCTCGCCTATGCATCATGCATGACGTAGTGCCTGGGGCTAAGCTGAATCGTGCAGAACACAATGGCTGGAGCAAATAGATATGCGGTGCCACTCGGAAGTAAACCGCAATTTTAAAATCTTTTTTTTTGTTTATTAAAATACGCCGTATTTTTTGCCGTTTGCCATGGTTGTCTTTGACGATATGCATTGTGAAATGCAATGAGAAGATAAAGCCCCGATCTACTAACCCTACTATAGTCTAGTTTTCGCATTCAAGGAAAGAGGATCTGGCCGAATAAGGAAAGGAACGAGGGCAGGAACTAAGATGAAACATATCCTACCGAGATAAAGCTATAAAATAGAAAAAATATCTTTAAAAATAATAGCAATTTATAATACCCAATAATTAGTGATAAACTCGAACCTTTCAAACTTCGTCCCCTTATATCGTCCAATAGCGCTTTTGCCTTCATCTTCGACTCTGGAAAAAATAGAAATATCGTGGAAAACGTATGTCTCTAGATTATTCCGAAGATCGGGCGAGAGGGTGTGCAAGAGCGGAAGAATTAGATGCATTAGGAACCAAAAAACGGGAGGGGGGTTTGTTCCACGTTATTATTTACAAAAAAGTTCCGTTAGTAAGGTCATTCCTACTTTGTTTGCACTCTCTTCGTACCGCTCCACTCTCTCGTCACAGGTAGGAATGAGGCGACTGGCGGATCTTTTTTGTTCTCAGCGATAGTTTAGTCATGCGGTCAGGCACAGACCCGCGCACATGTTTCAAGGTGAAATTCGAAACGTGAATAGCAAATCGGAGGTGGAAAAGAGAGATAGAGCGCGAAAGAAAGACGAGGTATTATTGACGAAAATGTTCCGTCAGTAAACTCATTCCTACTTTGTCTGGAATCTCTTCATACCGCTTCGCTCTCTCGTCGGAAGTAGGAATGAGACGACGGACGGAACATTTTCGTCAACCATAGGCAATGCGAACCGAGACGGATATACATATCGCGACCATAGAAATAACGGATTTCAAGCACAATGTCCTGAGAACGATCGAGCAAGACAAGAAGCGAATTATACCCCCTTTTTGACCATGTTTTTTTAATTTTTTTAGCTTTGAGGAGACCTAGATAACATGTATTTGCTATGGCGTTTATCAAATTGTTGGTGGAAGTACAGTGGATTAAACAGATCCGTCGGAAAATCATTTCGAATATAAGGCGAGGGAGTGTGCAAAGGTGAGAGAATTAGACTGTTTGGATCGAAAGAAACTGACGGATTGGTTTATTCCACTATTGTAGGCAGTGAAGGTCATGGTATTTATGGTGAAATAAACCGATCCGTCAGTTTCTTTCGTTCCAAAATGAGTCTAATTCTCTCACTTTTGCACACACTCTCGCCTTATATTCACAATGATTTTCCTACGGATCTTTTTAATCCACTATAGCACCGTTTCACGTAATAGATATCCCACAGTGTTCTAAACGTAAAGCGAACGAGCCAAATGCTTAGGATACGGTGAATTCCGTGCGAGAGTTCCTACCTAAATCAGGGTTATTTTTCGGCTTCTCGTTCGCTTAACATTTTGACTGTTGCCAGAACGCTGTGATCCAGTGTATTCACCTTCCCACGTACAAAGTAGCTTACAACAACCCTTTGTTCAGTGTTCTCCCCCTCGCACAAAAGAGACTTTAGAGACTGCAAAGAGTTCACAGAGGAACCTAGTCTGTTATGAGTTGAAACATGGCTAGGAATTCATGCCCATATTCAACCCACAATTTTCTAGACCTTGTGAAAGTGAAAATCACAAGGACGTCATAAGTTCTAGGAAGCTCTAGGTGGTTGATGGAAATCAGCTTTAAAGTATTCGGAAATGACATTATGATTTTTCGCTTTCTAAAAAGGTTTTGGGGCAGAATACCGTGGTATTGTTGATCCATACAAATTTGCATTCCGACGGTTATGATTCAGTCTTCCGTGCGATTATGTATTTGCACTCTTGGTTGTGCACTTATGCTAATACATAACTAAGTCCAGTCAAGAATGCGCGGAACGAAAATTTGAATACGAGGACCGACAATACCGTGGCAACTTGCAAGTTCGGATTAGCCTGACGTATTCTGTACCTTATACAGATCAGTGTGCTTCAGTTTCGTCAGCTTATCCTAATACAGAAACGGACGCTCTCTGAGATTCGTCGTTCGACGGCTGAGGTTCCATATTTAGCAGTGCAGCACGGATATAGCGGAATAAACCGGTCCGCCCTTTGCCTTGGCTCAAAATATGTCCAATTCTTTAACTTTTACAGAACCTCTGGACTTTCCTCGTCCTTTATGCTTCCTGCTAAATCTAACAATAAGATAACAAACTGTTTTCTCAATTTCGTGCAGAAAAAGGCGAGCTTCTGAATGTCGATTATAAGAAAACGCGGGCAGTTATTTATCTCTTTCAAGATCGTTTGCGTATTTCGCCCGCGAGCCCTGTTCCGCTGCGGAAGTGCTCGAAATTGAAGAACGGTGAATGAGGGAGTGAGAGGGGGTGGATTGAAGAAGAGTCTGGCGATGATTTGACTATCGGGACAGAGAGGCGCGTTATCCGATAGAGACGATGATGGCCCGCGATTGCATTACGAGCGTCGACGTGGCTGCCCATCGATGCTGCCCATCGATGCAGCCAACTTTATCGAAGCGTATTTTTAGAAGTACCTTTACGCAGACATAAGCTTTACAGTGAATATACATAGTCGTGTCGACAAATTAATTGCTAATGGGTAGCCTCTTTGAGCTTACGCTCAGCTTGAAACATAAAACCCTCCAAAGGATGCCGTATGTCAGGGCCGTTATTGGTATTTAGTGTATCTTTTTCTTAAAAAAAAAGAAGAAGACGAGGAAAACGCAGTGAGCGCGTTAGCAAGAATGTGCGTATGGGCGTATCGGATAACGAGACGAAGTGTATAAAATCCGAGAGATTCACGAGACCACAGAGGTACTGCGGGAGGGATGGGACTAGAAACGAGAATGGCATTTGAGAAGGTTTTAGAACGATTGTCTTAAAATAATAAAAAAACAAATTATCTTTAAATAATAAAAAAATTAATTCAAGCCTAAAAAATAGCCACGTAAAAAGGACGTTCCTTCGTCGGCGATGAAGCGGCCAAAGTAAAAACTGCGCAGCCAAATGCAGAACATATAGCATATAGCTATGGCAAACAAAAAAATACGAAGCTAAATTTTTTCAATTACTTGTGCGCGGATTATTTTAACAGCTGAATTTTAACACTCATAATGGGGAAGGCTGGTTTTGGAGGGTGGGGTCCCACCACGATTACATACAGTATTATTGGCGTAAACGTTCCGTCCTGTGATTGCTACTGAGCCTACTGTGGTTACCAGTCAAACCCGTACGTTCGGTACCCTCGGAACGGTTAATTCCGAGAAGACCGAAAGTTGGTATCCACCTATATTTTAGGCGTTTCTCTTTAGTTTTGGCATTATTTTGTTTATTTATGGTACTTAAGATACTAAGGAAGGTTT
>LS921106.1:218604-230193 GCA_900490955.1 Micoletzkya japonica | reverse complement strand
CCCTTCGCCCGCTAGCTTCAATAAACATGCAAAAGTTAAAAATAGAACGGAATGAAACAGCAAAACTCGAGTAACACTTCAAGGTAACTACACCGGACAACGAGGCTCGGGTCTCAGGATACTGTAAGTCTCAGAGTCGTCCGCCAGCCCGCACTATCGCGAACTGACTCTGTCAGCAAATGGTAGTGATTTTGAAAAAGGAGCAATTTTCGCCATGTTTCTTTGTTTACTGGTACAATTGAGCACGAGAAAAAATAATAAAATAATGAAAAGGCCCGAAATTGCCATATACGGCCGAAATTCGACTTGTACGGGGTTGTCCGGTACAATCCCGGACAGTCCGGTATTCGTGCCCAAATAAATGTACCGTACGATTCTTGTCAGAGCAATCCGCCTTTCCGTGATGGTTATGCTTCACTCTTGGAAAAAGGTTGAAATATAATTTTCCCTGACTAAGCCTGTTGCACGCCAAACTTCGTGGCTAGCCATGCCACAGCATTCCGCCCGGTGAAGAATGTGTCTAATAGCGAAATGACCACTATTTTCAAATTTTCTCAAGAGTAACTAGACCAATCAACACCAAATTTTCAGAACTTGTTGAATTCATGGTGGCAAACTTAAGATTTTTAAATTCAAAAATTTCCGTTCGCTGCTTCGCCCACAGGATCGGATCCTGTGGGCGAAAACCGCCATTCGCTATTATTATGACGCTTGGAATGCTGTGATGCCTGAAAGTCGAGAGCAGACGAAAACGAAATATTTGTAAAATAGGTTACTTATTGTTAATAAAGTTCTGGCTTACAAGGACGCACACTCCGAACAAAACACATCCGAGCGAAATTGGAGACGCGACGCAGAGAGAGAGTGCGCAGTGGCGGCGCGCCCTATGAAAGTGCGTGTTTTGACAGCTAATAGAGCAAAAAGATTTCGCGCCGCAAAATGAGCTCCATCCGCCTTCTCGACGCTCGTATTGTTCTTTGCTCTACGATTCCGAGGGATTTTATCCCACATCCCACGGAGGGGTGACATCAATTATGGTATGAAAGCGGAAAACGTTCCGTCAGTTATTTCATCCCTATTATACATATATTCATGCGGTACAGGATAACCAACAAGAAGTTCATTTTCGGTTGATAATCAAACATAGCCTTCACAACGAAAAAGACGGAGATTGAGACTTATCTACAGTTATGGAAAATGCATAATCTCGCACTGCGAGTCTGCAGATTGTGAAATAGCCCACAGACAGCACTGACAATTGCGAGATAAAGTGGGAGGCCTTTTCCCGTCCCACCCCTTTTGCGTGTCGTTACGTATATTTGCCCATCTACCGTAACCCTCTCGGCAATCTCATATCTTTCCTCTAGAGACCCAATAACACGCTCAACGACACGACTCGAGTCAAATATATGCAAGAAAAGACCCGTGCAAACATGCTGATATTAGGTTGAATAGGGCTTGTTATGAGAAAGGAGGGAGGGGGGAGCGGATGCTGGCATGATGGTACGAGAATCGGGAAACTACCGTCTCATTAAACCGTTCATTTTAACTACATTGATCTAGATCATATAACTACATCATATACATTGTTGATCTACATCATATAACTAGACTATTCATTAATTTGATGAAAGGAAGGCTTCCCTAAGAATTTCGTGAATGATAGGGGGACGTGCAATCTGGCAAAAAAGCATCCAAAAGATCATTGGGTTCTGAAAATTACGCGACCTACCGGAGAAGATTTGTGCAAGCATCGCAAAATGAGACCATCTATATATGTATTATGTTTGAAGACATGATAAGTAGTGAAAACGCTACAGAATTATGTTGATTTATGAATTGTATTTTTCAAGGAAGCTTTTGCGGATGAGCGAAGGATGTGTATAGCGTTCTTGATATTGGCTAAAATGACATGAGATCTACGCGAAATCCCAGAAAACCCGCGAAATGCCACGTTCTTCTATGAAACGTATTACCGGCAGATGGCGGCTCTCGAGTTGTTCCTAAAGCTTTGACACGATCAAAAAAGCGCAAAGCAAAGAAATGGCGCAACGCTTGTTTGAAAGCCTTCTGCGGATTGGCTAAACGCAATACTCATCCTCGTACTCGGTTGGCTACATATTATGGTCAACGAAAAAAATCTGCATGTTTCCTTTATTCCTATTTGCGACGAGAAATCAAAGCGGTATGGAGAGAACGCAGACGAGATAGGAAAGAGTTCACTGACGGATCATTTTCGTCAATAATGTCAGCTTATTGTTAGAGGGGAGGACAAAAAAGGACAAAAAGAAACGGTGAAAAAAAAGAAAAAAATAAGAAACACAAAATCAGTATTATTATGATAATAGTTATTTACGCCTACGGTGAAACATAGTTCTCAACGATGTTTCGCCAACATAGCATACGACTCTCGGATGTGCTGGTTTCCAAGCTGTAGTCTTCCAAGAGTCTACGTGCGATTCGCAGCTCAACCCCTTCAACCCTCCCTAACCCCTCCCCTTATCCCCCCCCCTAAACAACCCTAACACAGTTAGGGAGGAAGGGTCGAGATCTAAACGAGAACGATGGGAGGGACAGATTGCGCATCTTGAAAATGACGTCGACTCTCCCGCGTTCATTCCAGAAAAAGTGTTGCAGGATTGGAACGTTTTCCGGTCCAATTGTATTTGTAACCTGGGAGAGGCGCAAAGTTCCAGCGTAATTTTGGAATAAAAATTTCTAAAGTGGCTAAAGACATTATAATGTATGGATAAAGCATACCGCAGTTCTCAGAGCCTATCGCGATCAATGTGTTCCACGATGTCCTGCCAGCAGTACACGTGCTAAACAAACGAGACGCGGGAAAATGCTTCTAATTTCGAATTTTCGCTCGGAAAACACTTTAGCATGTTGACTTGTTCGCTTTTAAGTGTAGTTAAAATATTTAGACCATTGTGGTACGTTCTCTGCCACGATCAGCGGAGCGCGGACTCGGGTACTTATCTCGATTTTTGACTGTCTCACATTTACAGTTTCTACAGCTTTACGCCGTTTATCTGGGCTAGCAGTGGAGGGGTTCCAAAGGAGGGAGTTTTGATAGTAGAGTTCTGCAATCGAGTCCCTCTCATTCATTCCTTCCTCTTCGATTCCCTCAACCAGTCCCTCCGCAAATCGAGTCCCAAATGAGTCCCTCGAGGGACTCGATTGGGACTCGCGACCTACAGTGTAATTCCTTCAACAAACCGCTTTTTTCAATAAGGGGAGAGAGAAATGGAGGGACTCGATTGGGACTCGATTGGGGACTCGATTGCAGAACTCTACTTGATTGATAGGAGAGGTCGGGGACTTCAAATCTTCGTCAAATACTCACTCAGCCCGCGGTGTCCATGATCTTGAGTATCCTCTTGATCCTGGTTTGGCGCTAGTTCCCCCGTGCGCCAAGTCTTCAGGGGGGAACGATTCATCTTCTTGTCCACGATTGAAAGGGGCATGCGCTTGATTGAGAGAGAACGAAGAGAGAATGAAAGACCACCCGCCCGCGACGAGGACAGAGAGGAAGGATGTCATTTACAGTCACTCATTTTTCGCTTTTACAGTCACTGTATCACCTATTTTTACCGTTGATCATTTACCCGCGTCCCTTCCAAAAAGAAGCATAAATTGATAACTGTCTTGGCGGTGGGAGATCGATCTGTCCTCGAGCCTACAGCCGCCAGATAATAGCATGCCAAACATTCGCCTCCCGTCTTCCTCTTCCTCTTCCTCCTCCTTAGCCTTCTTCCGCCTTTACTCCTCCTCTTCTTCTTTTTCCCGGAGACAGTGACGGGCCGACCCCTCTCTGTGCAGCTATGAATGCCCGATGAGCAATGAGGAACGGACGGGATGGGGGGGGGGGGGGAAGGGGGGGACAAGGGGAAAGATGGAAGCCAGCCCGCACTGTTATGTGAGCAAAAATTCTCTAGCCACGCTACCTTCGAGAAACTCACCGGTTAGGGAAAAATCACTAAAAAGTGTAGAGCGGTGGGGGGGGGGGTTAATTCCCTAGCGGGCTAGTGAAATTTCGTTGTGTGTGGCACGGGGTTGGTGGCTGCCGCAGCAGCACAAATATGGTTGAGGAAGAAGTTCCGTCGCCGGTTCCCATTCCTACTTCCGATGAGAATACAGTGACTCCACGTGGTTTTCGGCTTCTTCGGAAAGCAGAAGGTAAAGAAAGCGCTGCTAGATCATTGCATGCAAGGATGCACGATCTACGTTCAAATCCCTTTTCTGTACCTTCTACAATCTTGCCCTGTCCACAGACCTCCAGCCTAACAGCATTAGAGAATTCATTATTCGCTCCTCTGCCTAAACAAGAACAAGAACAGCCGTCGCTCTAACAATTCCGGTAAATGGGGGGGGGGGAGTAATGATCGTAATAATTAAGAGAACAAACGGGAAAAGAAGGGAAGAAGCGGAAGAAGGAGAAGCGGATTACGGTATAACAAATAGACTCTGACCCAGAAGAGAACGGAAAGAAGAGGACAACAGGCGACAACGTCGGTAAGGGGGGGCTATGATTTGGAGGGAATCGGATAACGATCGGGAAAGGGAGAGAAAGCAATTTCATCATCATAAGCTCAAACACGTACGGTACACGGGACGGCTCCCCAAAACCGGCGCCAGGGCAAAAGCGCGGGCGGGAAAAGCGGAAAAAAATCAAATTTCGCGCGCGACCGCAACGCGCCACCTCCGCGCCCGCGGCAGGGCGGGGTTGTGGTGGCCGAGGCGACTGGCCGGGTTGGGCGTGCCGTGGGCAATGCTCGAGCGGGACGAGGACGGGGGAGGATAGGGGAGGAAAGGGGGCGGGGCGAAGGGGGAAGAAGGGGGCGGGGCCAGGGGTACAGGGCGAGAGAGCGCACGGATAGAGGAGAGCGCAGACGGGCAGACAGCGGGAGGTGCGTGGTGGTAGAGACTACTCCACGCTCCAGCCATCGGACGAAAATCGGGGAGAGGAGGGGGGATTAAGGAAGACTCAGGTCACCCTCCAACGACGCACAACACGCGAGACCTAGATGCTACCCTATCTGGGGGGGGGGTGTAGATAGGGGAGAAGAAGAGCTAGGAAACGAGGGGGTACGGTAGATGGTCTGAAAGGGGGGGGGGTGGCCTGGGGGGAAACACGCGGGTACCCTTGTAGGGGGGCTACTCGGCGCCTGCCTCCTCTTCGGTGCCGGAGGTCGTGCGGGTTCGTTGGGTCGACAGCGCGACCGTAATGCGTTCCTGAAAATAGGCAAAATCAAAAGCCGGCGACCGAGAAACTGGCATATATAGTAAATATAAGATATATTTTGCGCCTATTTAATAATAAATAAGCAACGAACCTCTCCCCCACTCTTCAGCTAAAGATAATGCTTCCGCTACGCCAAATCACCTGCCCCCCTACCACTCGCCACTGCGTACCACTTGCCACATACGAAAGGTGTTTTTTTTCTTCTTCTCATTACTACTACGCCCACAGTTTTCGCATAGGCACAAGTCCTCGCGGCCGCGACTACACAGTTCCAGCCTAAGGGCCCTTCCTTCTCCCCCCCCCCCCCGCTAACCGCAATGAGCACAAATAGCAAGTAATCGCCGTACACACCTTTGCCCTCCTTGGGGAAATCACTATTACATTATTATACCTATGCGTTTCGCGTCCGTCGTATACCCGGCGATAAACTATAGTAAAAATGTATAAATAGGGGCCAAATAAATATCGAACGATCGATCGATCGATCGATCTCATTACCGTACCTCAACCAGGTCATCCTTGGCCACGGTCTTGTCGTCCGTGTCCACTCCGCCCCGCAGCTGCATCCGCTTCTCGTGAAGGGCGCGGATGGCCTCCGCGTTGCGGTTGCGTACGACGTCGAAGGCCGACATGATCTTGCGCCGCTTGTCGATCACCTGCGCATCAATTGTGAGAATAATAATAATAATAATAATAATAATAATAATAATAATAATAATAATAATAATAATAATAATAATAAATAAATAATAATAATAATAATCCTTATCGTCAGACTATCGCTTGATATCGCAAGAGCTCGAAATTGTGCACAATTTCGAGCTTATCGCTTCGACCAAGTTCGATCAAACGTGACGAAATACCGCCAGCCCCCGGCCCCCCCCAAGTCTCACCTCCTGGCTGGCCTTGACCTTCTCCTCGTTGTCCTCACGGTCAAACTTGGCCGAGGTCGTCTTGAGGTTCTTCTTGATCTCCTTGAGCTTCTGCTCCGACAGTTTAACGGGTGGACGCGGGCGCCACTTGAACTGCAGCAGGCGTTCGTGCGTCTTCCGCACCAGCTCGCGACCCTGCCAAGGGGAGAGGATTACGGTAGCACTAGGGCTACGGTACATGATGGGCTAGACGGTAAACACAACAACAACAACAATTGCTTCTCAAGGGACAGCTTTACAGGCAACGGAGACGAACGCATAACAAGTGCCTGTAAAAGCACGCAACTGGGGCTCAAATATAAGTACAGGAGTACCGTAACTAACCCGGAGAGCCAACAAAAAAAGCCCGGGAGATGGCGGGTGGTCCCACCTGGAAGGTGTAGATACGGTAGCCGAGGTCGGCGCCCACGCGGCCGCCCTGCGTGCAGCACGAGACGAAGTAGCGGCCGGTCGGGTCCCAGTAACCCTGGACGATATTTTTTGTTATTATTATAAAGATATTTTATCCTTTTTTTTAAATATTAGCTGCACAGATAAAACAATCACGTTGTGCGTTTTCTTGGTGCCTTGAATCTTTCATAAAGTACTATAACTGATGACAGTGCCGTACGATTGACGCTAATCTGTCATTCTCAACCTAAGCCCAAACCTTGTTGAATCCCGGGTGTTCCGCCACGTTGGTTCGCTTGGCCTCAGCGCCGCTCGCGTCGATGAAGACAATGTTACCTCCGGTCGAGAGCCGGGCAAGGACCGCCAGCCAACCGCCTGAGGGTCTCATTGGAGATACTGTACAATCTAGCGGGGGAAGCATTTCCAGCATCGGCTAATCAGTAACTAGTAGGGCACGTGTATGCTATGTCCTTCCCATCACGAGACTAGCCATCCATATCTAGCGCAGAATAAGTCGTAAAAATCTGATTATGCATAATCATTATTACATAGTGAGGTGAGGCCTCAAAGACTCGCTACACTTCGTTATTTTAATGTTGCTTTTTTACGGGATAATAGTGTGGATAGTTGATAAATAAATAATGGATGAAAAAATGTGGGACCAACCAGCGGGCGCCCATTCGACCGCGTTGAGCTGCGGGACGGCATCCAACTTGCTGACGAGGATCGGCTGGTGCTTTGTCGGGTCCATGCGGAAGATGAGCGGAAGGCACTTGGCCGAGTTGCCCGTCAGCACGCACAGCTTGTCTCCTGCAGATCAAAGATCAAAGATCAGAGATTAAAGATCAAGGCACAAGTTCGAGTGCTTGGGCGCGCATTTCTGTCTACTATCCATGGATACACAAAAAAAGAAAAAAACAGCGGCTTTGAATGCCTTTTTCGCTTATTTTAATAAAGCCGCTGAAGCACAACCCACAGTTAGAATATCATACTGGGGAACAAAGGAAACAAAGAGGAGATAAAAGAAAAGCACTCAAAACGCGGAAAGCTTCCGTACCGTGCGGCTCCCAGCCGAAGTTGACGAAGGGCTCCTTGAGGTGGATGTTCATCTGCGAGACGTCCTTCTCCGACATGTCGAAGATCTCGATGTGCGACGTCGTACCGCCCTGAAAACGCAGCCATACGTGTGGGGAGGTGAGCCTACCAAGGTAAAATTTGGAAAAACATCCGGGCCTACCACCCGACGGTCGGTGTAGGTACTCATGTATGAACGCGGCACATTCGCACAGCTTTTCAACTCATCCTCGATTGTAATAATTTTCAAAGAATATTAGAAGCTCGACTACCATTCCTATTTGGTGTTGGTAAAGTCACAGAAAAGGTAGAAATTGAGCATATGAGTAGTGTCAGATTGGCTACAGTTTTTTTTCTTTGATTTAGAGTTCTGATTTAGAAACACGTGAAAGATAAACGTCAAATGGGACCCGAACAGTGTCAAGTCACTAGAATCTCTCCTGTGGCCTAGATCCTTCTCCCCTCACAATCAAGCCTTCTCCTTTACTCGTATTTCTTTCCAGCAGGGGTTACTAGAGCCATCGAATCGGGTCCTGTTCATTGGTTATCTTTCATCTGGTCCAGTATAACTAGGGTATTGCTTGATTTATGGAATACGTGAAACATAACCATGCAAAAGACTCGATTCGACGGCACTAGGTGTAACCCGGTACGCGATAGCCACTCACAATGTACTTGACGTCTCCGTTCTCCTTGATCACCTTCTTATTGTAGCGTTGCGTGTGGATGGCCAACCGCAGACCCGAAGCCTGCACACGAAATAGAGCGTGGAAAAGTTCTTCGGCTGCACGAGAGTTCGAGATGTTCGAGACCGCATGTTCCACAAGACTTTTACGCAAGTTTAAGAGATAAATAGAAAGAACATGTATGATGGTGCTCTCATACATCATACATGTTGTTCGTGTGTTTAAGCATAAAAAGAAGAAGAAAAAACTTTTTTTTTAAAACCGTTACCTGCCAGTACATGTGCGCCTCGGCCACATTGTAGATGCGAGCGGTTCGCAGTTTGACGCCCGAGGGAATTTGCAGTAGGCCAAACTCGGCCGGGACGTCACCCTCTCCCTTAAAAAAAACATAGTTAGATCATCGTTTTCACTCTATGTTTTCGCTACATTTTTTTTAAAAATTTGCTAAAAGAATATGCAGAAGGGAAAGAACAAAAAAAAACGACAGTTGTAGCCCCCAAGAGAAAACATTATAATCTCCTCCCCCCTTAAAAAGCGTAAATTCATGGTCGTCCATTTCCAATTGTGATGCCTACGGTACAGTACGAGGCAACGACAGGCATGCCCCAAGCTCGTCACAGGCCGCGCGCGCACACTACATAGGGCATACCAGTAACAGCTGGTCGCATGGCCCTGTGGCCTAATGGATAAGGCGTCGGTTTCCGGCGCCGAAGACTGCAGGTTCAAGTCCTGCCAGGGTCGAAAGTTTTGCCGCATTTTTCCACTATTACCTGTACAGCATGCGCGCCCAGCGCACCCTGATTCACCCACAACTTTCACGTACAAGCCACATCAATGTTATTCATGGCCGCGCCTTTGCATCTTTCTGCATTCGGTCTTTCTGTTCTCGTGGCGCGTGGTCGGCTCTCCCTTCGTCTCTCCCACTCCCGCCTTTCAACCAAGAACAATTCGGCCGTCTCCTTCCCCTAGCAAGATGTAGCGTTCTTGGGGAAGTATCGCTAAGAGAAGATCAAGAAGCATTCCACTTCAAGACTTCTGAGCCTCGGGTCTGGTTTTTGAAGATTTCTTTCTTATGAAGATCTCCTCACCTCCTTTCTTTGGAATTCCCCTTCCTTACGAACCCCGATAAAGACTACCTCTCTCTCTCTCTCTCTCTGCATCTTACAATGTAATGTCCCAAAAAAGCCTCAAAACGCCCCCCCCACCTCCGAGTAGTAGGCGAGGATGGACTTGGTCGGGTTCCAGCTGAACGTCTTCAGATTCTCGATGACGACCGACCGCCGGTTGAGCAGCTCCATCGTCGCCGTCTCGTAGACGGAGATGCCGTTGATCTGCACGACGGGGTCATACCATACGTGGGCAACCTGCCCCGCAATATTTTGAGAAATGAGGCTACCAGTGTACGAAATCAAGCCTACCAATCGAAATGTTCTAGAAAACATACGCCTACCAAAGTAAAATCCGCAAGAAATTTGGGCCTACCACCCATACGCCGAGTCGGTGCCCACGCGTATGGGTCATACATGGGCACGGACCCAGCGGTCGGGTGTTAGGCACTTCATTTTGACAGAAACGTAACTTCGCTTGGTAGGCATGACACTATACTATATGTGTGCAAGGGATGGCGATATAGTGGGATTAAAGGCCCGTCGATAGATCATTGCAAATATCGAAAAGCGCAAAAAAACGCAAAATTTTTTCGGCCATTTAACAGGGTAAGATTAAGGTGAAAGCCGCAAATTCTCAACAAAAAAAGGCAAAATAATTTTTGAGCCTCACCTTCTTCTCCTTCTCCAGTTTGTCCTTCTCCGGGGCTTTCTCGCAGGCAAAGTACTTCTCGTCGTGAGACCACCTGGAAAGGAAGCCAAATTATGAAAATCATGACTCTTTTAACAATAGGATGGAGAGTTCACGCACTTCGTTGGCTTTTTTTAGAATCGCAACTAGCTCGTCAATTGCCGTACTATGACCATTCACGCACAAAACCCTTGCGAATATCATAATGCAGCAGTCAAACCAAGGCTACTGCGATGCATAGCTCTAAATAACGTAACACCCTAACCATCCCTTTGTAAGTAAGCCTAAGAATAGAGCATGCCATTCGGGTCGTCTTGACCAATATGTTTCGCTGCTTTTGGTGACGAGACGCGTCGCGGTTATGAATGATGTATGAAACATATACATCAAAAAGACCCGAATGGCATGCTCTACCTAAGAACTCACAAGAAGAAGGGCCAGCGGGGCAGCTGGTTCCTGTTGGTGAGTGCGTAGGGCGAGAAGGCCTTGAGCTGCTCTCCAGTAGTCACGTCCCATATCCGCAGACAGTCCTCGTCCTCGCCCCAGCGAGAGTGTGCAGAGGCAAAGGTCACCAGGTACCTGAAACGTACATCAGCCGGGTTTGCGGGAATTACTGGCTAACAAGATCTGTCGGCTAATGTACACTGTTTACTGAGCTACAACAGTAACTCGGAATTGCAAAAGTGCTAACCAAGCCTACAGCCAAGTGTTTAGCTAACCAGTAGATGTGCTAAGCTGACAATGAAAATCACTCTTATTTTCTTGCCATTTTTCACGTTACCAAACGCTCATAGAACGATAATGAGAACCCTTCCATAAAATTCACTTTTCGCTGGGAGAAAAGTCGATGAACTGCACGTTGTTGTGCGCGAATCGACGGTATCTGAACTTCAGCAATTAAAAGAAATTATTATAAATAAAGTAAGTTGCAAATATTGACACCAACTATTTGATGTTACTATGAGTGTAATTTGCACACAGCACAACTGAAGACGACGTCTTCACGCGTATGTTCCAGTTTTCATGCGCTGTAGGCACGCTATTATAATTTCACCCTATCGTACTTATCGTAGCGTGAAACGTAACCAAGAAAGAAGGAGAACCATAGTACGTCATTCATTCGTCCTTTTCTCTCTTTTCATCTCGCAGGAAAATAATACGACAATAGGGAGTTAGATCGCGTCGTCGCGAATCGCGATTGGCCATACCTCTCAAACTTCTCGCCCGCCCACAGGAGCACGCCCCGCGAGTGGATCGTCGCCAGGAACGACCCGTGGGGAGACCAGCGGAAGACCGATTCCGTCCACGACTGCGCATAGGTAGTATCGTCAGCGTTCAATATTAGTCAAGAGCAGCATGTCAATCAACATTCAATAGCATTAAAGAGCAGCCGCTAATGATGCCCCCCGGGGCTACGTTTGATTTGCTGGTCCGTACTGCAATACTGCACCCCCCCCCCCCC
>LS921106.1:206423-218504 GCA_900490955.1 Micoletzkya japonica | reverse complement strand
GTTTTCGTTTTTGGCACAGGAAGTAGGGTTGCAATATCATCTAGCTTTTCCGCCCTCACCTTCTCGTATTGGACGGCAAACTGGTCGCGGCATCGCGGGTTCTGAAGCCACGACCACAGGTCGCCCTGAAAAAGAGGGAGAATAATAATAATAATAATAATGATAATAATAATAACAATAATAATAATAATAGAAGATCTCTGCATGGGAGCTTACTTGTTAGTAATTATATCTCATGTTTTTTCCTTGAAATAAGCGGTTTGATTTTTTACGATCGTCATGAATGCAGAACTCTAAAGACTACGTTGAATCGAGCCTTTCTTGATGACTCTACTTCACTGTAAACGTTAAAAGGGCGCAAATCAATGCAGCCAAAGCTTCCGTTTCGACCATATGCACTCTAAAACCCGGTCCTCACCACGTCGTGGTACGGCTGCGGCTCCGGCTCCTTCCAGTTCGGGTCGGGGGCCGTGAACTGCGGGATGGACGAGAAGGGAATCGACTGAAACCAGAAGAGATGACATATCGGGGTCATCGTAGAGTAAAATAAAGGCAAAAGGCGAAGAACAATAAACAAGGAGCAAATATTATTGACGACGGAAAAATTCCGTCGGTAAACGAACGCTATCCTCAGCCATACGCAACTCTTATCTCACCTGGAAGGTGTGGTTCTTGTCCAGCTTGTATCCATCGAGTACCGAACACGCGTACTCCGCAATGGCCTTGTCCGGCCATTCGACCAGTACGACTCCCTGAATTCCAATTTTCATTTTTATCATTTTCCTAGCTTAAAAATTCCAATTTTCATTTTTATCATTTTCCTAGCTTAAAAATTCCAATTTTCATTTTTATCATTTTCCTAGCTTAAAAATATTAGTGATATCATTAGCCTTACCAGTCAGTCGTGTCTCGTGCTTTGACAGTTTTGTTTCACCATCGATTGACAGTGAGTGGTCTTGCAATGGCACAGGAAAAAAAGACACGAATCACTTCAAACATTATTGCATTGTGAAACACCGTCCATCCTGGTATTATAAGGAACCAAAAAAAAAGTCATACTCGGGTCGCTCCCGCGTCATCAGTCGGTATGGTGAACGAGTTGCCCGCGTTGATGTTGTCGAAGATCTTCTTGAGTACGTTCGACAGCTTGGGCAGACTGCAACGTTCAAGCTCGCACTATGTTCAGCACCGTGAAAACAGCTGTACCAAATGCGGGGAACGAATGAACATTAGAACCGGCAAAAATGTGTGATATAATGGGGAAAATGTGTGAAATGCGGCAAGGAGCAGGTGTAGGCAGCACCGTTCGGGCCCGACGGAGGGCAGGCCGAAGACGAGGATGGAGTACTGCTCGTACTCGTCGATCAGGGGACGCTGCTTGAGCACGTCTCCAAGCAGGTCTGAAAACCAGCTTGTATGTGAAGATGACGTTCGATCAGAAATCACCAATAATTCCGCAGAGCATACTTACAAGCGAGCATTTCATCAACTGTGAGGCCGTGCTTACCAGAGACAAGATTAGCGAAACTCCCGAGGATTTAGCAGAATATACGAGTAAGAAGGCAAACAACACCATCCAATCTTAGTCCTGATAAAGCTAAATAAGCTAGAAAAAAAGACCTTCATCCTCGATTTCGTCCACAAAGTTGGGCGGGTCATCGAAGGAGGGTTCCTCTTCATTCTCTTTGTTCAATTCGGCCTCAACCATGGTATGCGATGGGCCGCTAGTGGCCTGGGCCAAGTTCTGAACAGAGCATTATTGAGGATAACCAATAATTGCAGCAAACAGGTGGCAAAATCACAATTACAAGTTTGAATCACGTGCACGCTATGCGGAAATTCTAGGTCTATAGCGCTTGCGTAATGTCAGTGGCGTATCATAGACAGTAGCAGCTCAAGTTGGGTTAAAGATAAAATAGTAAGGTAAAGCAGAAAAGCATATCTACAAAGGTGAAGACAAAATAAAGGAGACAGTGATGACAAAAAAGGCGCCAAACAGGATAAAAGCATAATTCTGAGCTAAAATTTCACACAACGATAGTTTCGACTATCGCGAACTCAATAGGGGCACTCTAAACAGTTTAGCGCGACCACCACAGCCACAAACGACCTCCAAAAGTGAGGTTATGGAAATTTGCCAAAGAAAAATGGTTTCACACGGAATTTCAAAAAGTGCGGCAATTCAAACCTGACGGGTCGCCTACGGTAGCCCGGTATTTGTTGGGTTGGGTCAGATTTTGTTTCCGTTATTTCTTGTGAAGACCTTTTCAAAGAAGAATTGTCGTTTTTCATCAGTTACGGACGACTATTCCCCCTGCACCATTCAAGTAAAGCTCGAAAAAAAGAAATAAGGGATATTTGTGGATGCTTCAACACAACACAGTCAACACCATCTCGTAATCTCTTTATCTCATAAGTCTACTATTCTCCTCAACAGGTACGATCATTACACAATCTCTTCATATACGTATTCTCTCGTCTCCTCTAAGCGAGTCCAGTCCTCGCCAGTGCATCGTAGGCTACAGCCTTCTTCTGCGACTGCTTCTCCAGAGCAAGGGCCTTGGCCTGAATATTAGGAATTCGGGTTGAAAATGAATCAAGGACAAGGAAAATTATTTTGCATTATCTTAAAACAGAGGATAATAAAGGATATGACTCTTATCACAATGTTTCTCGTCTTGAACCTGCTAGGGAGGATAAAATGTGAATAATACCTCCGGTTCTCCTAATGTATACGATTGCTAACTCGTACCATACGTACCTTCTTGGCGTTGTTCCACTTGAACAGTAGGTAGATTCCTACATACGAGGCGAGTGCGGCACGGCAGATGTTCGCTCTGCAACAGCGCAACCATACACGGACGCATGCTACAAAGGTGAGCCCCTGGTAAGCATGGCCTCTCGCAGTTGACGCATACGTGGGCCGGGAGATAAATACTCATATTTGAAATTTACTTTGCGGTAGGGGTAATTTTCTAGCGGCCGTAGGGTGGGCATGTGAATCGAGAATTTACAACAGCGGTGGGGGTATTTTTGCGATGCGGTATGGGTTATTTTATAGTAAAAGACGGTTTGCGGGCGGCAGGGGTCTCACCCCGAAAAATATAATCAAATACAGTACTTTTTCCCTGACGTGGGCAAACTTCTCAATATTTTTAAAAACGGGCCTACCTGTATACGAAATCAAGTATACCAATTGAAATTTTATAGCTAGAGGTTCAGACAAGCATTTTTTTGTATCTCTTTCTTACTCTTTTTCTCGCCTATGCTTGACGCTTCTGCAAATACCATGACACGCATACACAACACTAGCAATGACGAATAACCGTGAAAAAAGTGTCAGAAGGAGAAGCTTATTGTTAGCACAGACGGATGAAAACAATAGGAGGGGTTCGATTATCGTCTTGAAAGGAAAACAAATTTTGCCGGATACTGTAGCATTTTTGGCTTATTTTTTTCCCTAAATTTAAAATTTGACAAATTGTCAAGTCAAAAGTACATTCCAAGCGAGTGGTAGGGTCATCTGGCTGTGCTTAGTCCTCACCGGCCAAAATGCTCGTGCGGATTGAGGTAGGCTCGCTTCGTGCTGACGATCGACTCCCACACTCCCTTGACGGCGTCCATTCTGGCTAGTAGTAACCTGCACATCATCCATCAATTTCAAATCAACCCCAACAGTACCGTAGCAAGGAGATTCAAACTCGTAGTACCGATCAAGTATACCGATCAGAAAGATAATGAACTTTACTCTGTTTTATAAGTCTCAAGCAGCGAACAAATGTTTTGGTAAACGGAATCGCATGACAAGATTAATAGTAAGCTTGAACAATCGCACACTGAAAGAAATGAAGAACAAACTACCAGAGTATAGGAGGCTATGTGAACGAGAAGTAAAGAAAACGGGAGAAAGTCCTACGAGACCCAGAACAACGGAGCAAAGCCTCAATCATCGAACATAGCAACTAAAGTTGTCGAAAATGTTCCACATCTCTCATGAAAAATGGCCACTCACACACACTAGAAAGGGGAAATCAAGCTTAACAGTGGACACGCTATGATAAAAGCAAACGAAATGTAACTAACGGGCCTATTTATAATTTAAGTAAAATTGCAAAATATCTGTTTTCCCACGGGGTCACGGAGCAAACAGGATCGAAGCAGAGCCTTTGTGACAGCCGGTTTCTTGTTGAGGTTCCCGGAGCGCAAAAGTTTAAAAGTTTTGGCGGGAGTTTGCTATTTTCACAGTGTGATCGCTCTTGTTCTCTCTTGATTTCTTAATTTCGCAAACGCGTTTTATGCTTTTGGCGGTATTTGTTGCATTCTTCAGTTTCGTTGTACTATATGCACATTGACTCTTTTTGATACTTATTTTAATAGTGGCATGTAGTACTTGTGCGAGATCCTTCAAAATGGGTAATTTCCGGAAAGTTATGTACATATATGTCCGAGAATTTCGCGAATAATTGCAGACAAGTTCGCGTTGTTCGAAGGTACTCCTCCGACCAGCGATCGTACTTCGCCTGTTCTGAGTTAGCTCGAGGTTTTGCTATTAGTCAGAACTTTGACGGCTTAAACAGACTGGATGATTGGTTTTTTTTGGTTTTTGGTGTCTTGAAATCGAAAATAAAGCTATAAACAATTTTTGCAGTGAGACGTCGCCGCGTTTCTCTGCACGCGCCGAAAAACGAGGGAACTAACAGGTTGGCTATTTTTTAACGCTATCGGGCTCTTCAAAGAATGGATTAAAAGAGGTGGCGAGCATACAAAAGTGTTCGTTAGGCGCAGCGTATGATGCAAATTTAAATGTTTTATGTTTTTTAAAAATATTCTGTGAACATTGTTGTGGCATGCGTGTGGAAGATTATGGTCAACTTTTCTCTCTCATTCTGCTGCTTCACTAGGTTACCGATCTGCACCCTACTATCTACTTCTCGCTCTGTCTTCGTTCTTGCTTCCTGTGCTGGAGTTTTTCTGCGTTCCCTCGGCGTACCCTTTTCATAATTCACTGGGCAAACGAAAAAAAAAGAAAGTTGTGCAACCCTGCCTATGTGTGTTCAAAAGTAGTCAATCACAGGTGAAATCAGGCGAAAGCTGTTCAAAGCATGTCATTTCTAAACCCCTGCATTTAATTTTTTTCTAAGGATACACGAATGACATGCTCCAACACCAAGTCGTAAATAATCAGTAATTGAGTCAGTGAAATAGGCAAAATGCTTCCTGCGCTACTACCGGTCCCCTAGAGTACACAACAAGCTGTGATCCAATAGAACAGATCTACGCATTGAAGTCTGTAACTAATGAAAGGTCTGATTGGTACGATACGGTAGCTCAATTGAGCATAGTAGATAACAATGCATACGTGAGGTCTTACTAGCTGGACAAGCAGGCATGGTGATATATCGGGGCAAAAGACAAGGGGGGTGTCAGTCGCGAAAGTATGATAAAACGGACTGTGAAGCAGTTCATACATGGGCACACGTACCGACAATTATTTCAGCTTGGGGTCTACCAGTGTACACATTTACAATTTTATTAGCCTACCAGTGAGCTCTCTGGAATAATGTGGTGCCTACCAAGTTAAGTTTCTAGGTTCGGGTCCGTGCCCATGTATGAAACAGTTGGCGTATAGTGTGAGGTACAAACGGTTAAAACATACAGAGTTTCGTAACGATTCATTATCGGCAATACGTAAGTGGATGCACGTTCACGTCATAGGGCTCTGTGGACAATAACGATAACTAGGAAGAGCTCTGAATGCTAGAAATGGGGGGGCGGGTGAAACAAGGTACAAAATGGCCCCGGAGCCGCAGATTCTCTCTACCCATAGCGGACACACCAATACTTCGTCTCAACAGTGCGATTAGCGGGACAACAGCAGAGCATAACGAGAGTAATGCGAAAGAAAGGGGTGAACAAGCATAGGAATTGGGGCTCGCGATTTGCATCCTTGTGAGGTTATCAGTTGACGTGTTAAACTAAACGATCCATGTAAAATCCAAGGCTACTCGCCAGTCCCAGCTAGGATAAAATGAGAATCACGGGCAGTGCGTATGTGTATGTGAGTGTGTGGCCTGCAGAAGAGCACTCGCTAGGAGGGCGTGAAAGAAAGATCAAAGATCACGGGGAAGGGGGGGGGCGGATCCAGCCTAGAGGGCGTTGGCGAGTCGCGCGCCAACGTGCGATGAACCGTGCGTTAGCAGGCGCAGCCAGTCGGCCAGTATTTCCAGCTGAAAGTAGCTATATTTTATGTTTTTTTTATTTTATTTTAACCTTTTTTATTTTTAGAGTTGTTCTATTGTTGACTCATCTAGTGTATTTTTGCACATTTTCTCTACAAGCTCAATGCCCTGCGTACTGGTCGCATTGTGCCAAAATGTAACGTGAATGATCGGCTGAACTCTATCGGTATATCATGTGGAATGCCCCCCTCCCTGCGCATCACTCGCCTGCGTGCGGCCGAGTCCGGACGCGTCGCGCCACGCGCTGATGGGCGGCGCGAAGGCGGCCCAGTCGATGGCGGGCGTCGCGGTCGCCTTGAGGAGGGAGAAGAGCTCGGCGGAGGAGTGCGCCTTGCATCTGGCACACGCGTACACGAAGCAGAGCAGCAGGTCGCGGACCAGCTTGAACGGGATGACATTATTATACGCTGGCACTGATGCTTAGGTTTGAAATAGAGATGTGCATGAAAGTGCTTTTGACCAATGTGTTTCATTGCTTTTGGCGACGAGAAGCGTTGTGGTTACGAATGATGTGTGAAACAGAGGCACCAAAAGAACTCTCATGCACAACTCTAGTTTGAAAACCAAGCCTTTTGATCGCATTATGAGACTGAGATTGTATGGAAGAATGAAGAGAGTCAGAATACACAAATGGCGCTTGCTTTTCAAAGTCTGCTGATTATGATTATCTTTCATCTGGTTCAGTATGACAAGGACATTCATGGCTTTATGTAATACATGAAACATAACCATGAAAAAAACGCGATTCGACGGCTCTAGTTCAAAGTTATATTGCTTCCGAGAAACACAGAATACAAAAGAAGAAGAAGAAGAACTCACGGCATTCCTGTTCTCGAGTTCCTTGCACACCATGGCTGCGTCGATCGCCCGACCCATCTCGACCAGCTGGTCCCGACCCCAGGCCTCCATCGAGCGGCACAGCGGCCGGACCAGATCCTCCTCGATCGCCACTACCGTATCCTTGGTGAGACGCGACGCAGCCCGCAAGCGCGCTGCGGCCTCGAGTATCCCGGTGATGAGACGCATCTAGAAGGCACGATAGTTGTTGATCATTAGAACTTGTTTTGCGATATAAAATGGAAGAACGAGTATTATATTTCACGATAGAGTAGATATTACGACTCTCACTCGTGCCCGAATTCCTGTGTGCAATGGAGCAGGGAATGATTCGGTTGCCCAACCCTCTATCATACCTGGAAGTTGGGCGGAGCTGCGGCCACGAAGTGCGCCAGCAACCGGCGACCCTTCGGGATGGTCAGCAGCTTGGACAGCGTGCTGGCGGTGAACAGACCCGCGGTAATGCACTCGAAGCGCGCCAGCACCTCATCATCGCTTAAATGCGGCGTATATTTCGGAGCGAACAGCATAGTCTATGCTTCGCTGGGCTTCAAACATTTGTCATCAGTCGCGGCAGTATAAATTGACTTACAATTAGTCAACTCACCACGCAGTCCGTCCCTTGTCCTCGTTGGCCCTCATGCGGTCCTCTGCCTGGAGCAGCACCACCGCCGCGTTCTCCATCGACAGCAACAGCGTCTTGAGCTTCTTCTGCGACGCGACCTGCGCCCGCTTCTCCGTTGTGCTCTCGTCGTCGTCGACAGAATCCGCATGGGCGCTCACGTCAATCAGATGCCTGGTATACGTTCGTAATAAGGTCTATGGACTTGCAGAAGCTTGTCAGACTATAAAGTAACAAGAGTATGATCAAAATAAGACCAGAGAGATAACGACGTTAGTAAGAATATCAAATCACCTTGGATTGGTGGTAGTACTGGCGACGGGCTTGCCCAGGCTGCCGTTGAACTTGGGCGCGTTATAGTTGCGCGGAACGAGGTCCTTCTTCTAAACAATGGAATGGACTGGTTCAAACAAAGAATCGGTGCAGAGTTTACCTTCTTATCGCTCAGCCCATTGCCTTCCTGACTTTCGCTCCGTGAAACCGTCCCCTTCTGCTGCATCATCTGAAGTTTTTTCGCATCAGTATCAGTCCTACTGGAAAGAGAAATGTAATTCTTTCAATGGGAATATCCCAACTTGTCAAGCCGTACCGTGAAGTAGTAGTCCTCCACGTAGGGGTCGCCACTGCCCAGACACTGGAGGTACTGGATCTTCATGAGCCACTCGCGCTCCTTCTTCGACATGAAGCCCGCGTACGGGTCGAAGGCGAAATCCTCGATCGTCTTGCCCGTCGGGAAGCCTGCACATCAAAGCAGGGTTTTGGCGGCAAGTTCAAAAGTCAGGAGCTTACCCGGCGGCTTTCGGCTCATCGTTGACATCATGGACATTGAGCTGCCCGGTCGACTGCGCCACTGATCCCCTCCTCCACCGTACTGGCCTCCGGGACCTCGCTGCAATAAGCGCCATTAGGATAGATGTTGTTTCAGGCTATAAATAACAGAAAAGCTATTCTAAATCCTATAGTAAGTACGCTCATGTACTCACCATCATCGAATGCATGTGGTAGTTGCCTTCCCTCATCATGTGCTGGGGTGGGGGTCCTTGCGGTGGTCCGCCAGCGCCCTGTCCGGGCGGTCCCGGATATGGGGCCTGAGGCGGCATCCGCATGCCGCCTGACGCCTGCACGCGGCTCGCGTACGCCTTGAGGCCGTCGATGAGCGCGCCGTGGACGGGCGGCACACCGGGAGGCAGTTGCGGAATCTGGAAAGGGAAAGAATATGCAAGTGACGCCGAATCTCTGCTTACTGTAATCAAAACTATACATGGACAAATCTACAAGTAACTTTCTGCAGTGCCTAATTCTTTCGAGTTGTGACTACTAAATTTTAGTAATCTATCCGGGTGGCATATTTTTGATGAATGAACGGACCTGTCGCGTAATCAACTGCATCCAGACGGGGATGAACCGTCGCAGATTGGGCGGGACGGCATACACCCACATGGGCATCTGTGGTCCCGAGCCGGGCGGTCCGGGATACTGGCCGGAAGGGGGCATGGAGAGACCCGGCGGGCCGGTCGGTGGCATGCCGCCGCGACCCTGCGGATGCAGGCGCGGATCCATCCGGAGCGGAGGCGGAAGACCAGCGTGAGGGCCTTGTTGCGGTTGTTGTTGTTGCTGAACGGAACTTGATGAATATTTACTAAAGAGGATTTATAGCTTTGTCCATAGAACCGGATTTTTTGCTAATTGGATCCGATTGATATTCTATTGAAGAAGCGATTGCGCATACAAGGCAAGACGACTGTACATAATTGAAACTTTGAGAACTACATAGGATATTCCGTGAGTGGCTTCTGATTTCGATATGTTCCTGGTTCTTAGCATTATCTATACAATTCTTTTCTGTTTATCGTTCTGCGCGGTAAGCATACGTGGGCACCGACGCGAAGTATGGGTGGTAGGCACAAATTTGTTCGGAATTTTACTTTGGTAGGCCTATATTTTCAATAAAATTTCAATTGGTAGGCTTCATTTCGTACACTAGTAGGCCCGTTTTTAAAATATTGCGGAGAAGGTTGCCCACGTATGGCGGTAAGTCGCATAAATGTGTCCATCTCATTGGCTACCTGATGTTGCTGGGGCAGAGGAGTTGCTCTCTTAGCCGCGGCTTCCGATTCTGCTTGGAACATGGCGGCCAGCATGGGCGGTAGCTTCGGCTGCTCATCCCTTCTGCAACTTACGAAGTTTACTCGCCTAATGATGATAAACACGTGATTTCATGATTGTTAGTGTGAATCAGGGCACTTTTCTTTATGCAAAAAATCTACGCAATTTGAAATCATGTAATCAGGAATGGTTTGAGAGAGACATCTCTATGAAAGAGATGCGTACTTGCGTGCTTCCTCGACCAGCCTCTGCTCCAGATGGGACGCTGTCAGGGGCGCGAAGTCGGCGTCGGATTGGGCTACCGTCTGAACACGTTGCATTTGAAGAGGATTGATGCTCATCGTTTTAGCAAGTACTTGTAAAGATATAGCTAAAAACCCATTATACTTATTGCATTTCCTTGGGAATTGCTTGAAACACCTAACAGCAAAATGCCAACCTGCGGTACGGGCCGTCCGATGACCCCTACGTAGTCGGAAGGAAGGCAAGGGCCCTGGGCTATGATGCCAGGTGTTATACGCCTGCGACCCTGAACAGGATTTTGACCGTGATAACTAGAAGAGCGGTTCTGTGAAGCCTATCTGGGCACAACCGTCGCGTGTACCAACGAATCGTTCTGAATCGGGTACTGGTGATGGTGTGAAGCGGTAAAAGTTGGGCGAAGTTTTACCGTCCGGCTCTCGTCCGTCACGAAGGGGTCCTTGTCCGAGTCGGGCATCATCGGAGTCCTGGACACGGCGGGTCGAGTCGGTGGCGTCGATGACCACATGTTGAACAGGCCCTCGCTTGCACTCCATGGGTCGTCCTTCGGAGTGCCCTAGAGTTGAAGCTGTCGCTGCTGTATAGCGTAGATGTATTTACTCATACTCAGGATAGAGCTGAACATTTCATCATGCGCAGGTAAAGGTGTTGCGAAGCAATCGATGCCCAGACAACGATGCTACTAATGCATCGTCTTTTGAAAGCGGCGCGATAACACTTACAAATGAGTCATCAAAGTTGAAGGTTGGCATTGGGAGGTTGGATGGATCGGGCGCGTCGGTGGACCGACCCGGCGCATTCCACATGTCGCCAAACTGCTTGCCCAGGGCCGATGTCTGAAAGCGAGTTGATTGACGATCAGCCAAATCCACTAAAGTTTGCTATGAATAGCCAGCTCTTTCGATTGATTGGCACTGTGTTGCAGTGCCTAGAGTGGAAACACTTCATCTTATAGCGGAAAAGGTGTCCCTTCCCAAACCTGCTCGGCATAGTTGGAGAGGTCGGGATGGTCAAAGTCGGCCTCGATACCCTCTCCGAACGTGTCCTCGTTGTTGGCGTCGTACTCGTCCCTCGTCGAGAACAGCTCGTCGTCGTCCTCCGGCATCTCCGCACCGAATTCGAAGTCGTCCATGGTGCCTTCTTCTATTCGTGGTGCTGCTCTATCTACCCATGCACCTGTAAAGGGCAGAGTAAAGCCTAGAACGAGAGCAATTCCGAATAACGACGACGCGCGCTCAAAAAGCAGCTCGGAGAACGGAATGGCAGCGTCGCTAGTGATAAGGATCTGATAAAGCGAGAGACGCATTTGTCCCTGGCGCCGGTGTGACCCGTCCCGATTGTCTCGTACAAAGGTGTTACCGTAGCCGGAACATTCGTGGTGGGCGAACGTGCGGCGCAAACGTTGCGCTTAAACCCGGCTCCGGAACTCGGAACTTTTCAACGCAGCGGGATGTGTTTGAACTGATTTAGCGCATATGTTTGTTGAATTGGTCCCTTCGGAGATAATCGTATTACATTTCTTCAAAAACACGTTAACAATATTAGGATCTATGGAAAGCATGAGGTCTCCTTTAAGAGTTGTGTCCCAGCGATCTTCCGCGTACAGTAATCCTTTTGCGCGCCGGTCTTGAAGGTTCACATACTTTTTTCCCCCTTTTACTTATTTTGTGTGTGAAAAACTATAAACTTTTTTTTTCGTCAGTTTCCGTTTCCTCAATTTTCGGGCGATGTGGATGCGCTTTTTTTACATTTTAGATTAGGCAGTTAAATGGTTCATGGCGTCTACAGGGTGCCTGTTGCATGGTATCACATGATCTTTATCATGCGCTCGGCTCAGTGTCATCCTCCTGAGCGAAACCATCGATATTATTTTCGAAATATTGCATTTTGGCTCACTTCGATGAGGTCTACTGGAGCCAAGTCCTGGCGCGTCGCGTTGGCGGTGGTCCTTGGCATGTTCGCGCATGCATTAGCGCCTGCCTTTTGCAATCTCTTGTGTGCAACCCTTTTGCTCTT
>LS921106.1:139788-170768 GCA_900490955.1 Micoletzkya japonica | reverse complement strand
GGGGGAGGGGGAGGGGACAGGGATGGGGGTGGTGGGGTGACGCGGAGCGAGGGTTGGGCCAGGACGGGTTGTTGGAGGGGACGTCGTCGTAGGATTCGCGTGTGGATGGGCGTGGGAGACCTGGAGAGTGTGGGTTAGGGTTTGGAAAACCAAGCGCGATTAGCGTATTTATCTCCTGACTCTCTTCATTCTTCCATTCTATTCAATACTCTCTCGGTCTCATAATGCAATTAAAAGGTTTGGTTTGCAAACCCTAGTGTGGGTATAGTGGAATAAACGGCGATCCGTCAGTTTCTTTCGTTCCAAAATGAGTCTAATTCTCTCGCTTTTGCACACTCTCTCGCCTTATATTCGGAATGATTTTCCGACGGGGATCTTTTTAATCCACTATATTAGCGACAGTAATACCATTGACGAATATGCTCCGTCAGTAAACGTCGTTCCTACTTTGCCTGCACTCTCTTCATACCGCTCAGCTCTCTAGCCGGAGATGGGTATGACCACCGACAGAACGATATTGTGTAAAAAATGTTTGCAAACAACAATGCTTGAAAACAACAATGATGCATAATTATATTAGAGCAACCTCCTGATCACGGGCCTTTCCACCCTCCGGAAGCCGTGCGCTCGAGGTAGATTGTACTCGTCTGCGAGGGCTGCGCACAGGAGCGCTGAAGGCATCGGGATTTGTTAGGGTTGGGAAAGGACGCCGGGTAAACTTGCTTTCCTTCTTTGCCTACGCCGTAGTGCTACGAGAAATCAGTGTACAGTTTCCCTCTAATGACTTTGGAGCAATGTCATTTGCCTAGTTCTCTGCTGAAAATGCGTGAGAATCGCAAATATGCACGGATTTCGAGATGGCGATTAAATAGAATGCGCTGAAAGGCAGAGCATAAACTTGCACACTCACCGCAAGCCGCGAGGAGCTGCTGCCGCATCGCACGGGAGTGGTCGGAACGGGATAGAAAGGGAGAGGGTTGGGGAAGGGGGGGAGAGAGTGAAAAAGCAGAGGGAGTTGAGAGGGAAAACGGCGGGGAAAGATACCAGAACCAGGTAGAGAGTGAGCGAGAGAGTGTGGCTGAGTGACCTTAGCCGATCCGAGAAGGGACGAGATTAGGAGGGGGAGGAAGGAGCGAAAAAGGGCTAACGTGAAGATTGATGGCCCGAGGAGCGGAGGGCAGGATTGAGCGTACAGTGACTAAGGCTAATAGAGTGCGCAGACATTATTCAAAAACTTGATTGTGTAGCATTACTCAACAGCTTAAAGGGCCCCTCTGAGTCCCTCAAGAGTATATGTTAGGCATTCCTTCAGCTTTGTCCTTTTCAGAAGACATGTGTCTCCATTCCTCGACGTTGCTCTTCTTTCACATGAGAGGAAGAAACGAGGGGGTTAAGAAGTGCTGAGAGGGGCCCTTTGATAGAGCCGGACCACGAGTTTCTGGACATATTGGGGCGAACCTGACCTACGTTCGCCCAATACTTGGGACAGGAACTTGTGCCATTAGTGTTACCCTTCAATCTGACATTAAGCGAATTGAGAAGGTGCAGAGCAGAGCCACAAGGGTTATTTTCTATAGATGCTTTGGCTATACGTTCGATAACCAACCCGATTCCACTACAAGAAATGAAATGATGAACTTGCATTACTCTCTCTTATCGAAGATATAAGAGGGATATGAAAATGGCTTTTAACATTCTCTATGGCATAACTGATCTGACATGCCCCTTATTCAAGAGGAAATTCTTTCAAAATATGCTATCCCGTTCCTCGACCGCCCTCACTTGCCAAGGTGAAAAGAGGGATTCTTCATCTGAGTTCTTGATGGAATCCGGCGGTGATGGGGATGAAAGACGAGAGAGGAAGGAGAGCCGACCGTCCGCTGCGAGAACAGAGAGAGGAACTTCTTTTCATAATACCATTGTCCTCGAAAAAAAGTCATCCCTTTTCATGATTTGAAATTTATTTTGAAAACACGTTCTTTTAATAATCTATCAAAGTCTGTTTCGAAAGAAACCGCTCACGGTTTCTTATCATAAGTTCTAAAGTTTAGAATGTAATCCATTGTTTAAAATTATTATATTATATGAAGCCGCATAAAGTTATCTCGCCATCTGTCTATCTACCTACAATTTACGCTCACTGCGTAATTGCTGTTGTCTAAAGGCGAAAGAATGCTGACGGGGACGCCTCCCCGCTAGGAAGATTATGATTATGAAAGCGATTTTTTTTGTGGTTGACTGTTTTCGCGTAAAGATCTGTTGAGTCAGTGGGAAACATCATAGTCCAGTTTGCTGACTTCAGTTATATTTAGATCCATTCTGGTTTGATGTTGATCCGATATTGTCCCTCTGATAATCTAAATACATGCGCAGCATTGCAATTAAATCAAGTTCGTTCAGTTTATCTCCCCAATAAAGGAAATGCGTTATTTTTTCACTACATGATCTAGCGCATCGATCCTTAACTTCTTAACTTTTTTTTAAAATTATGTATTATTGACGAAAAAGCTCCGTCAGTAACCTCATTCCTACTTTGTCTGCACCCTCTTCATACCGCTTCGTTCTCTTGTCGGAGGTAGGAATGAGACGACAGACGGAACATTTTCCTCAACCATATTGACTCGTCATCATGCTGCTCATGCAATTCGCCCCCCCCCCCATAGATGTATCTTCAGTTTTGCCCGTCAAACGATGATTGACCGCGTGCACATGCGAGACATTGTGTTGTGGTAAGCAAAACGGAAGAAAAGAGGTTGTGGAGAATCGCCAAAGAGATATTACAACTCGTAGAAAATTCAATAAAAAAGCGTTGTGTAACATTATGAGCATTATGAACATAAAAAAAAACAAAAAAGCGCTGCCGAGCGATTAATCCCCCTCGGCGACCGGTCAGCGACCGTCGAAAGTTCGGCATTAAAGGGCCCCTCTGAGGACTTTCTAACCCCTTGGTTTCTTTCTTTTATCTTAAAGAGCGCTGTCGAAAACCTACAGTCCTACATTTGCATCTTTTTCCCGCCATTCCTCGCTGTTTAAATGAGGCGAGAAGTTGCATGCACAGTTACATTGCTCTTCAGGGACCGCGCGAATACGAATGTCATTCCGTGAATACTGCAGCCCGCGAGCGGTCTGATTCGTAGGCATTGCTTATTGAAAGAATGAAAACATTTCTGTTCTGCTACTTATAAAAATGAATGAATGTTCAAAATATGCTCTTGAAGGATGGCAATGTCCTCAGAGGGGCCCTTTAATTGGGCAACGGGGTCGCGAACTTTCCCATGTATAAGCATAGGAGTTCGCAGTTATTTCCGACTTCCCCCCCGAAAGGTCGCCGACCGGCCGCCGACCAAAATAGGTGAAAGATCGGTGGCCGGTTAGAGAGAGGCGAGAGAGTATGCGATTTGGAGAGAGCGAAAAGAGCATACCCGGTGGTGCTCTTTTCGCTCTCTCACTCTGCCCATGCTGAGGGATGCTCTCTCGCTGTCGGCGATCTTTAGTTGGTGAACTTTGGGAGAGGAGAGGAGACGTAAATCGGGCTATATTCTTAGAAGTTTCCTGACTTTGCGAGTGAGTATTTCGAGAAATTTTGGTTTGTGACCCTAGGTAAATTTGTATGGAGATTTCGAATATGTAAACAGATTTGTCGCACAACATACAGTAAGCTCACAACACTGTGTCGAATTCACAAACTTTCTCAATTTTTGAAGAAGGAACTTGTAATTTCGGCTATGCATTTAATTTTCGATCTACATTACGAATGTTTAACTTTTGTTATCCTATTTTAACTTTATAGGGTTGTTAACAATGCAAATCTTGGAATTAGATCCGAATTCTTAACGTATGCTGACGCATCAATTGCGCTGATTCCAAAAATATAGAATTCGTACACATTTTATTGAGATAAAGTATGAAAGGCAAAATCTGCAAAAACAAGTTTCACAGAGGTGGAGCCGAATCCGCAATATGAAAATACCAAGTAACACGCATACCTATTGTGCCATACAAGATATATCTTGCTGACGCTACATCCCCCTCACGGTCCTCTCCCTTCCCATAGCCGAAAGTTGGCCAATCTCTCCCGAATTTCTGCCCAACCCGTGCGACCTGCCAGCGAAAGATCGCTGAGAAGTCGGTGAACTTAGGGAGGATTAATCGCGCGGCAGGTGAATCATGAAAGAGAGAAAAAAAATAAAACACCGCGTGTCTGCTGTTTAAAAGCACTCTACATTATTTTTCCTTTATTCTATTTTTCAATTAAAATGTTTGCATTATTTCATGTCGGGATTTTTGCGGAAAATAAAAGCTTGAATACATCAGATTTTATGTAGCAGTATTGCTCTCGTGTTCAGCTGCACCCTCCCTCTGGCCATCTTCACAACCGTCATCATCTTCACGTCATCGCAACGCGCCCGCTACAAGCACTTTATGCTGTGGATTACGGTAACGTGTTTCCCCAAAACGTTTTCTTAATTTGAATATTCTACAAAAATACTTCTAACTAAAATAATGCAAACAAAAATATCCGAACTAGAACTTTACTGCTTCAATCTAGATTATTCACAGAGTGATTGAGTGCCTGATGAAATCTTGAAATCTTGGTAGACAACATAGGTTGAAAATATTCCGTCATCTCGTTCCGAAAAGCGGCGTGAACAGAGTGCAGAACGTTTTTGTCAATAATGCAAAGTAGCTCATTGATCATAAATTAGTCCACTCACTATGTTCTGAAGAAATGCAAATTGTTCGGAGAGCTAGCGTGCGCCCGACGTTTGAATACGATACGGCTAAAATCTATCGCGAACTGGCAGCAGCTGAGAATGAGGACAAAAAGACTGCAAATTTTCATACAAAAATAACTCTAGACTAAGCTAAAAGTGGTGTGGTAGACTGTAGCTTTTGTATAATTAGGTAAACCTCCGAACATTCAGAACACCGTGCACTGATTGATCAGCGGTGTAATTGTGAATTTTTATGTATTGCGTGGACCGCACTGGCATTATTAGATAGCTATTTTTTTCATTTCGGGCTAGTTCTTGAGTAGTGCCCCGATTCACCCATTACGCAAATGCGTCGATAAATTAAATTAAATTAAATTGTAAATTGTCGTTGTTCTCCAGCTGGTAAGCGTCGCGATTGACGCGGTCCTGCTCGTGACGGGGCCCCGTATGGTCCCCCCTTGTTTCGTGTCCGATGGCCTGTCCGCAGCCTGGGGCCACATGAAGCTGCAATGCGTACGTCATTTTTTTGTTGTTTTAAACTAAAAAAAACAATGCATGAAACAATATTTGTCGTATAAAATAAGAGCTAAAAAGTAATGTAAAAGCGCTGCTTTTTAGTTGGGAGAATAGGAGGTAAGTAATCTGCAACGTCGCTCTCTAGAAATGTTCCGATTTGATGCCTTAGCTATGCGTTATGAAATCGTGCACTATGCTTTGCAGTGACACTGTTAGAGTATCGTGTTCAACTTTTTTCCACTCTCCTTTAGCAGAATCCACATTATCATAGGATAGTGTGGATAAGCGAATGAATGAATAGAGGTCCAAAGGAGGGGTAGCGTGATATAAGACACGATGAGATGAAAAGACAGCATGGCATCCCGACACAAAGCAAAAAGTCGGGATGCCACCGTGGATTTCCGACATTTGCCTTTGTGTCGGGATGCCATCCTGTCTTTTCATCTCAGCGGGTCTTATATAGATGGGATAGGTCATAGACATCGAATCTTCTTTTTAAAGAAAACCTACTCACTCACGTCAGTCTGAGGTGACGAGATGCCCTGAGTATCCCCTTGATTCTCGCTTACCACAGCATTCCAAGCGTTCTAGGTAATAGCGAATAGCGGTTTCCGCGCATAGGATCCGATCCTGTGGGCGAACCAGTGAATGGAAAATTATGAATTTAAATACTTAAGCTCGTCACTATGAATTCAAGAAGCCCTGAAAATTGGGCACAGTTTTGTTCAGCCATTTCTGAGAAATTTCAAATTTGGTGGTCAATTCGCTATTAGACATATTCTTCACCGGACTGCTGTGTTAGCCCTACTTGGCACACACGTCATGTTCTGCTTGAGGAGTTGCTTTCATGATAATCATTCCATTCATTATTTACGCGTTCGGTTCAGATAACGATATTCTTTGTTCTCGTGCAATTGCTGCCGCCATACTACGCACAGTTCTTGTTCTGGCATCAGGTTCGTGACAAAACGAGAGAGTTAAGGACGTGATGGAAAGGTCCCACGTACATTAGACTTCTTCGAGTTGCTGCGTAGAAATGAGACGACTGACGGACCAGTTTCCTCAACTCTATTGGTATAGCGGAGTAAACGGCGATCCGCCAGTTTCTTTCCTTCCAAAATGAGCCTAATTCTCTCACGTTTGCACGCTCTCTATTCGGAATGATCTATCGACGGACCTTTTTATTCCACTATACATTGTACTTGAGCAGGCGATCACCCGGCCGGTCCGCCACTTCCACCTGTCCACCCCGTGCATCTACGCGGTCGTCGTGACAATCGAGGTCGTCGCCACCCTCGTCGTCATCTCCGTATACGTAAGTATATCATTCCACAGTATTCTAAATGCTAAGCGAACGAACCAAAATGCTTAGAATACGGTGTTTTCCGTGCACGAGTTCCCTACCGAAATCAGGGTTATTCTTCGGCATCTCGTTCGCTTGGCATTTCCACTGTTTTCAGAACACTGATTGACGAAAACGTTCCGTCAGTAAACCTCATTCCTACTGTGACTGCACTCTCTTTATACAAACACGCAAGCGTCGTGCTATCCAATTCTAATACGCGCTATGTGAAAGTCTTTGGTGGTGGAGATCTCAAAAAGCATTCACTCTTATCGGTATCTCATTTTAGAGCCTGATGACGTTGTATCAAAGTTCGAAAAATCTTCTAAACAGCGCAACTCGTAAAACAGAATTATACGTTCCGTTTTCCTCGACTATAGCTAGTTCTGTATTCTAGAGTAATACAGTTCCAAATGAATGTCCATATTTTTCGGGCTACGCGTCGCTTCGTGGCGTTTCGCCCGACTGGCAGCGCCAAAAGCGCATATGTGAAGGTGTTTTTTCTTCAAAAATTCGTATAAAAACCCCGGTTTCGGCCATGTGAACGACGGCGTCGACAACGAACACCTCCTTCCGAATTATATAATAGTATTGATTATGCAACAATTGGAAAAATATACGCTACATAATGGAGATAAATAGATACATAGAGTGTGAAACAGCTAACGCAAGCAACCTTGTTATAGTAGAGAAAAGCGGAACGTATAATTCGAAAATACGGTCTGGTAAAAGTTACTGGCCTTAGCGAGAAGTGGAATTTATGCGTCATCTTCGGAACGATTTATTTTCAATTTTACTGCTATCGATTTATTCTGTATGTTTGGGTGCTGCGTGCGTTCTTACAGCTTCTTTCATGTTTTCTTTTTTCAGTTTTGCTCATTATTGAGATTATGATCTTGCATCTAAAAACCGAGCTGTGATCAGACAAAATAATGCATCAAATGTGGTCTATTTCGTTCATGAGCGTGATATTATGAAGAAATACTCAAATTAAAAAAAAGAAAACAAGAAATGACACGAAATTGCAATAAGAGACCGGTATAACCGCTTCTACACTTTCGTGAAATTTCCGGGAAGAATATATCGTTCCGCGCATAAACACTTCCGTGTTCTATCTAGAGGGCCTGGCATCGGGGGATCCCTGGACCGATTATATCTTCGTTTTTTCCTACTATATTATATAAAGCGCTAAACGTCTGTGTGACCAAGCAAAGAACGCTCAACTCAGAGTTCGAAGAACGTTCAATCCTTCACAGTAAGACTTCCGTATGGGATAGAAGGAAGGGACTGGGGTACGGTAACGGGGGGGGGGGTCGATGGGGAGGCCGCCGGCCGTTGACGACGAGACGTGCAGTAGAAGACAGGAAACGTTTTCAGACAAAATTTGCAGTTTGGCCAGCCAGTCGGGCGAAACGCCGCGAAACGCCGCGTAGCCCGAATGGTACACAATATTCTGCCATTTTGAAGTACATTGTATGCTCCTTGGACAGTAAGAAGTCATTTTTTTTCTCGAAATTCAACGTTTTCTCTATTACAGCCATCCACTGATGCCGGAAATGCTTCCGTAGAAGCAGCGGATCAGTTCAACGTAAGTGACCGGTTTGAATCATTTCACTTTTTAGTGCAGCGCTCATTCTAAACAAGCTTTTTTTATCTCTTCACACACAATCAAAACTGTAATTGTAAAAAAACCCCTATAAGTACACAGAGGCAGATATCCCCACGGCGTTACCTTAAACCGACATCTAGCCATGGGAAAGGTGTAAAAGCGAAACCAGGTAAACCTGACGAGGCTGGACGGGGCCGTCGTGAACGTCGTCTGTTTTCGGGCGGACGACAAGCACGCCCCCATCATTCTTCTCTTCGCCGTACTCATGTTCTCGCTGGTCATCCTCATCGTGGTCAGTACGGGGTTGAACACATTTTGGAATCAAAACAACTGACGGACCAGTTTATTCTGCTATATTTTATGCATATACACGCACAATCGCGCTCGGCCTTTCCGATCCTAGTGGCCAGGCACACCGGAATTTGCTGACTATAGGGATTTGAACGTATCACCGAAGGGAAGGAATGTGAAGCGACGTAGACAATTAGTGCACTTTAGTGATACTCCTGTCTTTGCAAGCGTGAAAAAAACGATTGCCTTTAGAGGTCTAAAAATAAAAAAATTTCATGATTATGAAAAAAAATTTTTTTGCATACTTATGTTTCGTACACATCCATAGCCAGTGCGCATCTTGGCACCGAAAACAACGAGCCATATTGTCGAAAAGGAATCTATTGGGGATCTCTAATGACGTTGCTCACCAGGTCACCTCTCACATGTTCTACGTGATCAACCACATCGTGAGTATGAAGTCGCGCGTCGTGCAATTGCGATCTACTAAGGTTTTGCTGGTGCAGGTTCGACCAGCATTCCTAGCGTTCGATTAAAGAATAGCCGTTTTCGCCCACAGGTTCCGATCCTGTGGGCGACCCAGTGAATGGAAAAAAAAGAATTTAAATGCTTAAAGGGTACCTAAAGTGTCAGAAAATCTTTATTTTGAGCTTGATCTATAGCTACTCCCGCCGCGCAAATTTGCAGCGTAGTAGGAAAGGAAGCGCCGTACATGTTATTGACTGGTGTGAGGGAGATCAAATGAGGCAATGCCACTGGGCAAAGAAGGCCCTTCCTCTACCCTCCCGCGAGAGAGACTCACCCCCTCACTCCCGAGGGAGGATGACTCAATCTCTTGAATTTCACGTACTTTCAACTTGTTTTCTTGCATTTCCATGTTTGTAATCTGTCTTTATCAATGTTGCCATACATTTCAGGGGCAAAAGAATCGCATAATCGATGATCGCAACAGTTCGAACTGCGATGAACGAGAAGGGAAAATATGGATGAGATGAAGAATGAAAGAGCAGCCCCGTCGCTCCCTTCTCCTTGGGTATTGCAAGGTTCATTGTTTTCTCTTTCCTATCTTCTATTTTTTACTTGTTTCACTTTTGTAGTGAGTACGTTGCCACAGGTTTCTTTTACGTCCAGTTTCTTAAGAACAGTATTTTGGTATATTAGCGGTAACGTGTTCACTACGTTCCTTGATAATAGAGCACCAATATCTGAGCGTTCACAATAACTAGCAAAAAGTTCAATTTATGAAAGGGAGCAGCAGGTTCAGTTCTGTCAGTTCCCATCCGTTGTCACTGAACCTTTCCATTGCATAACTTTACACAGTTTCATCATTCCAACTTTCGTTCCTCAAATATTGCTGCTCATTTTCACAGTTCTAGAACAGTATTACGTCGGTCATTATGTCTATTTTTCCTTCGTTGAGCCTTTCTCTTCACAACTTTTAGCAAATTACAATTATTCATAAATGTTTATTACAACTGTCGTTGAAAACACATGAAAAATCTTCATGATGATGAGCGAGTGTAGGTGTACAGCACAAACCTGAAATTTTGAATGGTCGATTGTTGCATTTGAAAATAAAACTGTACGGTGGAATGAAGCCTTGATGGAAGCAGGCAAGAAAGTCGAGCACCGGGTGAATAAAAAGGGAAGATCGGTAGTAGATGAACGAGATTGTCGTGGAGATTTGAAGTAGACGAAGTACTCTGTGAACTCAATGAGAAAATGTTGCAAAATGTTCGTTTTTACCGTTGTTTGAGTGTCGCCGAAGATTAAAGGCGACGACCATGAGAGCTCTGAATAGTGGACAATACTGTGAGTACAAGAAAAAAGACATGATACGGAATAACGACAACATAGAGAAAAGGGAAGTTGAGAAATGAGGAGATCAGTGTGATGCTCGCCAAGGGGGGAAGAGGGTGCGAAGGAGACGTCCGTCTCTCGCTTGATCAATACCAGCCCTATTCCCAAGTACCGTGCGCAAAATAGGTCAGATACATGATCTGGAAGAAGCTTTATCCAAAATATTGAGCAAAATACGAAATTTTGAACGCTCATATTTTGTATTTGTGATCTACGCTACCATAGGGACCGATCGACGTATAGATCTGTGACACTTTAGGTACCCTTTAAGCTCGTCACTATGAGTTCAAGACGCTCTGAAAATGTGACGCACTTCTGCTCAGCCATTGCTGAGTAAATTCAAAAACGGTGGTTAATTCGCTATTTATTAGACACATTCCTCACCGGGCAGAGTGCTGTGCTAGAGATTAGACCGTTCCATTCTGGTTCTTTGCAATTCGATTAGAGTTAATTTAATCATCACACATAGGTAAAGGTAAACAAACAAAAACAATTATTTTCAAAACTGCCAAAATGTAAGAGGTTTCACCAGCCAACCACAGGATAACGAACCATCGAAAATATTATTTTAAAAAGCGCGTTCAGAAATAGAGCAAATGCACGCCTTCGGGCATTCCTATTAACAATGAGCAAGCGAAACGGCATGAAGAGAGCGCAGACGAAGTATAGGAATGGCGTTAAGTGGCGGAACGTTTTCGTCAATAATATCTATGGTGGATTAAAGGGATCCGTCCGAAAATCATTCCGAACATCAGGCGAGAGAGTATGCAAAAGTGAGAGAATTAGACTCATTTTGGAACGGAAGAAACTGATGGGCCGGTTTATTCCACTACATATATTAAAGGGACACGGAAGTGATTTTCAAGTGAAGCTTATATGAAAGATTTTGTCGTAATTAGTATAAAGCCAAAAGGAAAAAAATAATAAAAATTAATAGTATTCGAGAAATGATTTTTTGAAATTTCGTCCAACGACGACGTTACTGTGTTTAGCGAAAGGAATTAAGCCAAAAGCGACATTCCTCTTAACGACGGAAGCCCGGAACGAAAAAATAAAACATGCGATTTTCGAGTTTTTTTCTTCAATTTTTTATTGTCACTATGTTTTTTTCTCACATTTTGAAACCTTAGAAGAATTTTCATCGAATTTTAAAACTTTGGTTAGAGGCTGCTTCCTCCCACTCATTCAGTCGCTCGTTCCTGGGGCCGTGGTGGCGTTTCCCGCGTGTGCCTTTTGCATCAACTACATCTTCAACGTCGGATCTTCGGGTATCGATACTTATTTTACAGGACTATCCACAGATATTCACCACATTCCTGTACAATAATGTGGTGAATATCCTCTTTTTATACATCTTCGTAGAGATTGGTCTATCACTTCGGCCGAGAACACGCGGCAATTCAAAAGGAATGGAAATAATCGCGCGGGAATTTGAAAATTTCAAAAAGCGAGATTTTTAGAAGTGGCGATGACGTGCGTCGACGTGATCAGCCTTCACACGGCGCCCACTGCATTGTCGTCCTGCTGGTCACGAGTGAATACAAGGACGCGGTATATACGTGTTAATTAATTCATTCATTCTTTATCCACGCTTGTTGTTGATAATAATACCGTCAAGCTAGTAAATTGTGGGCCGTGTTTGAAACACTTGAAACAAGGCCATATCTCGGCTCGGATAGGTCGTACAGAGTTCTGGTTGGAATTTTTGGAATTCTCAGGACGAGATCTACTTGTGTATCAAGTTTGGTGATGATTAGACAACTTTAAACCGGTTAAAACGGCTTTTATCTTAGAAATACCGATAAATTCTCGCTATCCCAGTTCGAACCTCTCCAATGCCACATTTTTACGTTTTAAAGGTCTTTAAGCTTGAGGAATCGTTACCAAACTTGATACACAAATAGATCTCGTCCTGAGGATTCCAAAAATTCCAACCAGAACTCTGTACGACCTTTCCCAACCGAGATATGGCCTTGTTTCAAGTGTTTCAAACACGGCCCACAATTTACTAGCTTAACGGTACATAAAATTGATAATGGCACAGAATTCGAATAATCTGGCTAGTAGGTTAAGGGAGTCAAACAGGTGTCTCAATGAGAGTGTTATAGTAGAGAATAAAAGTTATAATCGTTCCGGGTGTATCTCAGATTCCGGTACCTTTAGGGTAACAGTCGGTACTAATTTAGGATAACAGTGGCTAATATTATTGGAGGAAAAGGGACGTTGAGAAATCTTTGCAGCGCACTCCGCTAAATACAGTGAAACTCTCTTGGCAAAATGCCAGCTTAGGCTAATCTCCGGCTCCGGCTGAAGTTTTACGGTGGTTAGCGGACAAAACTGCGCAGCTCTCTCAACGTTCATTTTCCTATAATAGTACGTATGCATAGTGTCTTGAAGGTTCGCCGACTCTTCTCCAAAAATGCAATAAGCCCGAAATACCTTCCTCGGACAATGAGCTCCCAGGATGCCCTGCGGCGAATTTGGATCATCGGATTCATCGGTCCGTCAGGGTTGAGGTTGCAATAGGGAGATAAGCCGGTCCGCTCCTACATGAATTCCTAATATACGACCGGTTTACTGTTTCCATTCGCTCACTTTTGTACACTCTGAAAACGGGACGATCAATCGGCTTGCATTATTGCACCTTTCTCAGCATTTTATCTACGCAAGCGTAAAGCAAAGCGAAGCAATACACAGTGTTCTGACAACAGTCAAAATGTTAAGCGAACGAGATGCCCCGAAAAATAACCCTGATTTCGGTAGGAACTCTCGCACGGAAAACACCGTATCCTGAGCATTTTGGCTCGTTCGCTTAGCATTTAGAACACTGTGAATAGCGATCTCTTCCAGCGCTGAAAGCTCCGTGTGCCAAAGACATGGCTCACAGAGATTTCACTAGGCTATTTAGCTCTTTTGTGGAGGACCTTCCCCCGATCGTCGCAGCAGCATAAAGCTCTGCATTCCACAATGTTCTAGACCTTTGGAAGGCGAAAATCGCAATCATGTCATCTTTTCAGAGTTCTAGGAAGCTTTAGGTGGGTGATAGGAGTTAGCTTTAGTGTCTATCACGATGCCCTTCCCCTCTCCTACATGACAATGTATTCGTGGTGCGCGGCACACTGTATTAGGAAATGCCAGAATGATTTTTCTCTTTCCTAAGGTTTTGCATTGAGGCGGAATACCGTGATTCAGATCACTCGCGTCGCACGATGTTTCACTACATGGAATAGCAAGCAGATTGGAGCCAATGTTTTTTTCTCTCTCGCAAATACTATGAAAGTCATTGTGGATGAGGATGAGATCAATAAATCTTCCAGTAAGCTACAGTTGCAGGACTGGACATTCCACTCCACCAGTCAATCTCTTCAGATATACATACCTAATTTTCTTCACTGAAATGTGCGTAGTGCAGGACCGCCGGAAAAAAGGGCTTTGAACGCTTTAAATAATGGGCTAATTGTACTTCTCCTGGTTAGTTCACTGGGATGAATATATCAGTTACAAAACGATTTTACTTACATTGTCTGATCATTCTAAGAAAAATACCGATGAGAAATAATGGGCGGAAAGACCTAAATTGCATGCCAGGGTAGCCGGTGAATTCGAAATGCCACCATGTCTACTCGTCCTACATTATATACCGAAGGCACAGTGTTCTGACAACAGCGAAAATGTTAAGCGAACGAGATGCCGAAAAATAACCCTGATTTCGGTAGGAACTCTCGCACGGAAAACACCGTATCCTAAGCATTTTCGCTCGTTCGCTTAACATTTAGAACACTGTGAAGGAGGACGCATTCGGTATACCGCAGTTATATTAATGAAGACTAATTCGCATAGCGAGAGAGGGAAGAGCATAGAAGAGAAACCCAATCGAATCCGTCAGGATGCCGTAAGGAATTTGAGCAGATTGGACCTTCTTTAAGTATACTAGGTGAGAACAGTAAGCGTGCCAAGAACGCTCGTGTAAAGAGCGATTATGGACAGTGTTCGGAGGACAATTGCGTGGTCGTCGACAACTGTATGGAGGGAGTCGAAGGGGAGGAGGATGAGAGGATGGCCGTCCGGGAAGAAGACGGGACGGCCTTCGATGAGTAGCTGTGCTTCCAGATCTCGGCCAGGCAAACTGACGAATGGAATCTGAATAATGACAGGGAATTAGGGCAAAGCACCACATTCCAGCAAATCGGCCATTTCCTCAACTGGATGGATAGATTTGTGCGCTTTCGCAAGGGAAATGCAGCATGATGGTGAAGAGAAGAAAATTATACGGACAAAACTTTTTCGTCAATAATACCTGTAAAAGACGATGAGCGGTGTGATCGTGAAGATGATGACGGAGTAAGCAGCCTCGCCTCGTTGCTCGTATCCAAAGCCCTAAAGAAAGAATATGTTTTTTCTGTTTTTTTTTTTAAAATATATTCCGATTCATTGATCTTGTGCGATATTCTGTGATTCCACATACAGTCTACCATAAGCGAGAGGGTGGTGCGGAATGAAGAGAGGCAGAGATGGAGAGAGAAAAAATACCCGTTTCATTCCCTCAAAGACGTGGAACAGGAAGAGCGTAAGGTTGGCCATGAGTAGGAACGTAATGTACTGTTTGCCCGGCCTGTTTGGGCCACCTTGTTGTTGATGATTCGCAAGCCTGCAAATATATATATATATTTTTTGTCCTTTTACTCAACATCCCGAGACGGCACAGCGCCGTAGATCGTAGGTAAGTATGTTTCACACAAGCTTACAATCAATGCCATGGGAGAGCAAAAAGTCATTATCGTACGAAAGATTTGGTAGCAAAGGGTTAATGTAATAGTAGAATAAACCGGTCCGCCAGTTTCCTTGATTCCAAAGTGTGTCTAATTCTCTCACTTTTACACACTCTCTCGCCTGATATTCGGAATGATAAACTGGCGGATCATTTTATTCCACTATATTTCGCCTATGACTGACCGATCCAACTATGCAAAGATACCTGAAGCTGTGCAGTATAAGTACGGATTGGACGGCGACTTGGAGCAGTCGTACAATGTACATGAGGACGACGGCTACCGGCATGAACCTATAACCTGAAAAAGCACGCATTTCCTCGTAAATTCTCCTGTAATATTATTGACAAAAAAAGTTCCGTAGAAAAATTCAGTATACGCTCATTACTACCTTGCATGGACTCTCTGCATACCGCTTCTTCTATCTCATCGGAAATAGGAATGAGACGACTGGCGGAACATTTTTCTCAACCATTCTACTCCCTACGAGCGTCTGTCTGACCCTCTCTCGGCGAAACGAAGAGGTCGATCTCGGCACAGCAATACAGCAGCTCGCCTGTTAGACCGATGAACAACAGGATCTCATCGAGAGTCTGTAATTATTTCATTCGCATGAGACATGAGAAAGCTATATAAAATATTATTTTATTATTTTTGAAGTTACTAATTTTTAAAACTTCAGTCAAAATCATTATCTTACCTCCGAAGTCTTGTTCACGGCGTACGGTAGGTGTCGCATGCTGAATGCGAGTATAGTTGAAAGAGAGGCAAGGAGCAAAACGAGAGGAAAAAAAGGAGAAAAAACAAACATTATCGTTGTTTTCTCAAATAAGCGTGCTTTTTTGCATTACGCTACTACTTTCAGCGTATTTTTGCTTTTCCACTTCCTACCGACCTCCACAGAGCAAGAAGCGCAGCGGTCAGCGTAACACCAAACATGGTGAGATCAAAGATTCCGAAGACCATCGATGCCTTAAAAAGTGGGTCTTCCGGAATATCCCGTGTTTCGTACTTGTAATAGACGAGCAAAAAAAAGGTGTGCAGAATACGTCTGAGACCGAATTTCGCTTGCGCTCTCTTCATCGCTCTCCCGTCGGAAGTAGGAACGAGACGACTTACGGAACACACAGTGTTCTAAATGTTAAGCGAACGAGCCAAAATGCTTAGGATACGGTGTTTTCCGTGCGAGAGTTCCTAGCGAAATCAGGGTTATTTTTCGGCATCTCGTTCGCTTAACATTTTGACTGCTGTCAGAACACTGTGAACAGTTTTTCGAGCATACCTGTCGGTCGGAGTGCAGCTTGTCAAAGAAGCAGTAAACACCCATGGCGACGCAGGCGGCAACGAAGAAGAGAACACCCACGAAGAGACCGACGGTAGAAGAACTGGCGGGATAAGGATAAAAATTATTTTAAAAATATATGTAAGTTTAAATAGTAAACCAGTAAACTCATCCGGCTTTTATACCTGCAGTCGACTCGCATACGACGCTTGCGCTTGCCCATGCTCTCGTTATGAGCGGGGTCTGCAGGCCTGAAAGCATAGATATTATAAGCGCCAGAAATTAGCTTGACATATTTTTATATATATTTTTCGAAATATATATATATATAAGAAAAAATATAATTTGAATAAATAAGCAAAATTTATTGACCCATAAGACTCACGCTCCAATGTGTCGCCAACTGATGAAGGAGACCGCGGCAGCGACGAGCGCAAACTCTACCAGAAAGGTAGCGAAAATGGTGGCGAAGTCGCCAAAGTATCTGCAATGACGTCACTCTCGGAGATTATTGACAAAATATTTACCAATTGGATAATGCAAAATGATCGAAAACAACAGGAAAACTACACTTCGCGTTGATGAAGTGACCGATTTAAGGAAAAGTATCTATGCATCCCAAAATCTTTCAATCAGCTCACTCGATCGAGGGAAGGATTGTTGATCCACTATAGCCGGGCTTTGCGGAGGAATTCGAGTCTGTCATTGATTCCAAGACGTCTGCCTGAAATTAAAATTATGAATATGGTGTTACTCTACCATCATGTCATTCTTCTTTTTATCACTTACCATAATCTCAGTAGCATTATCGTAAGCATCCTGCTTTTTCTTGTTCTTCTTGTCCAGTTTCGCCTAAAAATGTTATTGTGAAGGGTTTTCTTTCATTTCACCGCAGCGTGATGACTTTCATTGATTAGTTCTCTAAATATCTCAATTTTTATAGCTACACAATAGCTAGACTAAAGGTATAGTGGAATAAACCGATCCGTCCGTTTCTCTGTCTCTCTGTCCTCGTCGCGCGCGGTCGGCTCTCCTATTCGTCTCTCTCGACCAAGCCTTCTACGCAACTTCAACACAGAACAAGAAAGAAGAATCCTCCCCCCTGAAGACTTGGCGTACGGGGGGAGTAGCGCCAAGCGAGAATCAAGAGGATACTCAAGGCATCTCGGTACCTCGGACTGAGTGAGTACAATTGAAGAAGATTCGAAGTCTATGACCTCTCCCATCTATATCAAGCTACCCCTCCTTTGGACCCCAATCCACTGATAGTCCCGATAAAGGTGATTAAACTGTAAACTGTAACTGTCCGTTGCTCTGATTCCAAAATGCGTTTAATTCTCTCACTTTTACACGCTATCTCGCCTGATATTCGGAATGAGAAACTGACGGATCTATTTATTCCACTATACAACAGTACCTGCTGCTTGGCCGCCACGAACCGTATCCACATCCAGAGATTGACAGCCGTCAGATGCATGAAGCCTATCTTGCAGAGGGTCTTGAATCGGTCGATCGATATCTGCGTCTTATTTTTTGGTTCAGGAAAATGTGGTCTGTCAGTCATCTCATTCCTATTGTCGACGACATGAAGACACATCATTCCAAGCGCCATAATTGCTATTATTGGAGGAAAACGAACGTTGAAAGAGCTGCGCAATTCTTTCCGCTAACCACCGTACAACTTCAGCCGGAGCCAGCTTTTAGCCTATGCTGGCATTTTGCCAAGAGAGTTTCACTGTATTTAGCGGAGTGCGCTGCAAAGATTTTTCAACGTTCCTCTTCCTCCAATAATAGTAGCGGTTTTCGCGCAAAGGATCCGATCCTGCAGGTGACTCAGTGAGCAAAAAATTACGAATTTAAAAACTTAAGCTCACCACTATGAATTCAACAAGTCCTCAAAATTTGGTGTTGATTGGTTTAGCTCTTGGTACTCTTGAGAAAATATAAAAATAGGGGTCAATTTTAGAGGAGGCAAATGTATTAAAGGGAGGAAGCAGCCTCTAACCAAAAGTTTTGAAATTCGATGAAATTTCTTCTAAGGTTTCAAAATGTGAGAAAAAAGATGGTGACAATAAAAAAATTTAAGAAAAAACTCGAAAATCGCATGTTTTATCTTTTCGTTCCGGGCTTCCGTCGTTAACAGGAATGTCGCTTTTGGCTTAATTCCTTTCGCTAAACACAGTAACGTCGTCGTTGGATGAAATTTCAAAAAATCATTTCTCGAATACTATTAATTTTTATAATTTTTCCTTTTGGTTTTGTACTAATTACAACAAAATCTTTCATATAAGCTTCACTTGAAAATCACTTCCGTGTCCCTTTAAGGGGGGGGGCAAAAATACTGTTACACTACATTTCGTCTCATAACTCGCTAACGAAGCAACCAAAGTGCCACAAAATTTAGTATATTAATATTCAGAGGTATCGAAACGATGTTGCCTTTGCAGAATGTGTCATGTCAGTCTCATCTTTTAGAAGATATCGTCGAATGTTTGAGTTACGTTTTAGGGTCTCTTGCTCGCGCCTAACTTGAAACACGTAGCGATCTTGCATGGTACTTATCCTACAGGCGTTAGATTCGAGGAATTTGGGGAGACCACAATGTCATCAAATCGGCAATTTTGTCAGCACTAATTGTGCATGTATGTAGATCAAGGTTGACGAAATGACCGATTTAATGAAAGATGGTGGCTTCCCAGGAATTACTGCACATTTTGTTCTCGCAAACATCAAAACCGCACCTTGGAATGGCAGAAGATGAAGTGTATCTGCATGGCCAGAAGCGCCGTGGCCAGAACGAGGTCGGAGATGCGACAGCAGGAGCACGAGAGCGCATCGAAGCACAGGAAGATGTCCAGGCCGTACAGAATGATGCCCGTGCAGCCGAAAACTGCAGAAAAAAATGCATACTTGTTCATAAAAACTTGTTGTATTTACTATTTATGCAATCCGGTATCCTAGTTCCTTTGGCCGGGGGAATGACTATCTATACTTAGTGGTATTGGAGACTTGTTGTATGATGTGTTGGAATTTCCATTCACTTCAGACCTAGGTGCATTTCAACGTTCACCATTTACTTTATTTACTCACACATTGCTCCTAATCGCAGGTACAGGCTCCCGGCTCCCTCGCCGTTATACACGGGATACGGTAGTTGTTTTGACTGAAAAAATCTTAACTTTTCAGCCTTCCATGAATTCGTATGCTTTTCACGTGGTTGTGAGCAAATATATTTGGTCTTTGAGCGTTCTTCTCCATCATATTATATTGTGTAGGGACACATAATACGCCAGCATTACGTGATCTATGTTGCATGCGTATACAGTATCTATGTACGCGTAAACTTACGTAATCTATGCGTTGGGCAATGGACGCATTTGGTTCTTCCTTTGTCTTACGTGAATATTTCTTTTGTCTTGATTATCTAGTGTTCGCTACACGACTAATTAGGATGTCATGTTGCTGAGCTATTATTGGAGGAAAAGGAACGTTGAGAAATCTTTGCAGCGCACTCCGCTAAATACAGTGAAACGCTCTTGGCAAAATGCCAGCTTAAAGGGACATGGAAGCCAAAAAAGATTGCCTTTCATATGAAAGTTTATCGCCTAAATAATATAAAAACCAAAATCAGAGTGCACAAAAATGTCTACTTCGCGAGATATCCTAAAAATCCTTCCACAGCCAAGGCGCTGTCTTACTGCGTTTAGCGCATAGTAACGAGGCAAATGGCATCGGGGTATTTTCGGAACAAATAAATATTTCTCGCTCCAGAAATTCTTTAAAAAATATTTTTCAAAGGCTATTATGTTTATCATCGTCTAAGAAACATATTTTACAAGTATAACTATATTTGGTTTCAAAACAGTTCTCGCTTCAATGTCCCTTTAAGCTAAAAGCCGGCTCCGGCTGAAGTTTTACGGTGGGTTAGCGGAAAGAACTGTGCAGCTCTCTCAACGTTCGTTTTCCTCCAATAATATTACCTCTACATCTATATCTGAAATACTTGGTAACCGTCAAAATAAGCCGAAGTAGGTTTCAGCCGCACGTTTAATCTGGGGGAAAAAGATGGTCAATTATTTGGTCAATTTATTTCGAGCTCCTCATAAATTGCGCAATTAATTGAGCAATTAATTGGGCATTTTTCTGTTGCTCTTTTCACGTTTTTGTCTTTTTGCCAATTTAACGGTCGTATTTAACTTGTTCACGGTCGTAGACGACGCAAAAGCCTATGAGTAAAATAATATTACACTAACACGGAAAACCGACGGCATATGTACAGTTCACAGAAAATGAGACGAGTTGTTATGGCATTAGAGGGTTACACTTCTCACATTAAAGGGCCCCTCTGAGCACATTTACTATCCCTAAAGAGCATATTTTGAAAATTCCTTCAATGCTGTCCTTTTGGGAATACTTATCTCTCCATTCCTTCAATAAGCAATACCTATCAATCAGACCGCTCGCGCTAAAGTATTCGCAAAATGAAGTTCGTATTCGCGCGCTCCCTGAAGAGCAATGTATTGCATAAAACTTCTCTGCATAAAAGTCAGAGAAAAAAAAGACGAGAAAAGGTCGCAATTAATTGAGCATTTATTTGATCAACTTTTTTCTCAAATTAGACGCGCGGCAGGAGCGATTACTAATGTTACTTGTAAAAACGGATTTGAAGGCGAATTATTATGCAGAATGCTATTAGCCATTTCATCACTATCAGTACATAATATTTTACCCTTCTGCCCACACTCCGGACCACAAAGTTAACCATCGACGGATTGACAACGAACGCGTAGACAAACCCCAGGAAGACGATGCCCAGACCGTTCATGTACGTGTGGAATACCTATTTAGGTTATTAATATTAATGATAATTTTAAAAAAAAATCAAATTAATCTAATTTGCATATGTGCCAATTTCCTCACAATCTCCGCGGTGGAACTGCCCTCCTTCCAGGCTGGCGAAGTCTCGGCGACAAACGAAAAGGCGACCAGAACAAATGCATAGACTGTAGTGATCAGTGAGACGAAATGAGACCTCAACGTTTTCTTTAAAACGTTTATTCTTTATAAAGTAACTATAATCCTTTAAAAAGTATAATATTTTAATGCACATGCTTTATAGAATTGTCAAAAAAAAAATAAAATGAATGTAAAACCTACTTTGCCGCCTCATCGTAAATCCAACCGCTGGCCATTTTGACTGTTCAGGTCAGGTCAAGAAGGGTGGCTGACGACTGAAAAAGGCCGATAAGACTATCTAGCCGGAGGGAAGTGGTTCACGCCCTGAGGGTGATAAGGGGCGAATTAGAGGTGACTGTGCGGACTGAGGAGGTATTATTATTGACGGGAATGTTCCGTCAGCAAGCGTCATTTCGGGGAAATAAATATATAGTAGAATAAACGGCGATCCGTCAGTTTCTTTCGTACCAAAATGAGTCTAATTCTCTCACTTTTGCACACTCTCTCGCCTGATATTCGGAACGATAAAATGACGGACGGATCTTTTTATTCCACTATATCATCAAAATGGTCACTTCATCAACGCTAAGTGAAAATGTGAACCAGGGTTGTTGAAATGACTGATTTGATGAAATGGTGGTTTCGTTCAAAAATATGCTCACGCGTATCGCGCACTTAACAAAGTAGGAACTACGGAAACTGATGGAACATTTTCCTCAATTATACAGTTTTGAATAACCATAAGGAACCGCCTCGGTAAGGTGGCGAAAATATCTATGCGTTACTCCGCCTGCATTTAATGCTATCAATCAGGTTTGTTTATAGATATTTAGGCGAAAGTGTTTGCTCAGGTCAGCCTGGACCTACGCAGTTCGTAAACAATCTTGTGGGGCTGACACCTCCCCCCCCCCTCCTGAAAATACAAATATATAATATTGGTACACTTTACTAAATTAGGAAGGTGCAGAATATGTACATTTTACCAGCAGCCGCGAAGGAAATTTGTAACTCTAAATGGGAATTTGGGCATTTTCGCACCCTACCTATGTGAGCAATGCGCAAACAGCATAGCAGCCATAACTTTTCTTCCTTGATCTCGCGATATTTGCTGTGCTATAGAGAAGCACTAGAAAGTGACATGTTTGTGTGAGTAATACTTACGCGATACCCGGCCCGAGGTTATCATAATGCGCACCGCAAACACGGCCGGTGGAACCCCGGTACAAATAGATTCATCATTGATATACGGTCTTTTGACTCCGAAAGGCTTATTGTTAGCTGAGCAAGATCGAAAGACTAATTTTTCGAAACGTCTTTCTCGTTGTGCGGGTAATTGCAGCTCAATCAAATATATCCTACCTGTGATGTACGTGCAGGAACTTGTAGTATATATAGATAATGTTGCAATATGTCCTGGCATTACCGGTGATTTTCTTGGCATATCGTTATTGTAGCTAGAACAATGCTGCCGTTAGTTCTGTGGCTTTTGTGATATTTATGCATCCGTTCAGAACATGCAAAGTTCGCGCCATGTCATATACTCCATTATGGCTGAGGAAAATGTTCCATCAATCGTCTCATTTCTATTTCCGACGAGATAGCGGAGCTGCATGGAGTGAGTTCAAACAAGCAATTTTTTCGACAAGAATTAGCAAGTTCTCTTGTATAATTATGAAAAGTTTAAGAAATCATATTTCGCGAAAATATTTGACTCTTTCGTCATCATAGACACTGAGAAATGTGAATTGCGATGACTGTAAAGCGTTCGATGAAGCATACAGTACTTCTGACGACATTGCACTCGTGAATGTGGGGAGCCTTGCCACGCGGGGAGATATAAATGGTGAAAATAATAAGATCATATTCGTTGTCTAGTTTTAAAATTCTTAGTTCCATCTTCACAGTATAATTCTTTTTGCCCTATAAAATGTCGAAAACAATTGCCTTCACATGGAAACACTCACAACCCATCGGACATTGTCTACAATTAGCAACATTTTGAACGTCATAACTTTGCGTAGACAGTCGAGGTAATTGTTTGCCTCATCTTTTTTTGTCCTAGCTTATTCACAGACATATCTACGGTAGCCCTCGTTGTCTACCAATTATTCACCCAATGTATGTATCAGGTTGAGTAGGCAACATTGTCCGCTATATATATGAAGCGCGGTGGTATTCCGACATTAGACCCTGAAGTCTGGCTTTATCTACAACATTCACATGGGGTGGGAGCTGTCGAGAGTCGTGATTGAGCATTTTTCTCAATCTCGAGTAGGCTCAAGTAGGAGACTACTCAGCGTTAACATGAAAAAAGGTTGTATAATCGATGTTTTTTCCTCAAGTTGCTAATTAGTGAGCCATCGCTTGGATATTTTTCAGAAGCTCTTGGCAGACTGTTCGTGTCCCAATTCTGACTCCGGTAGTAGAATGAGATCATAGATATCTAGTATATTTAATAGAATTCCGCATGAGAGTTCTTTTCATGCCTATGTTACATGCATCATTGATAACCGCGACGCCTCTCGTCACCAAATGCAATGAAACGTATTGAAGAAAAAAACTCGCATGCACATATCTAATATTTAATTTACCGATGAGAAACGGCATTCATACGCTCTGCCCTCGTCTTGGTCAACTCTTTTCTCGTCTCTCAATCAAGAGCCCATCTACGTATGCTCTATCTTGGACGGACAGAAACATGGGTCAAATATGGTTCAGGAAAATGTTCCATCATTCCTAATTTCGACGAGAGGAGGAAGCCAAACGAAGAGAATTCACTGACGGAACTTTTTTTTGTTAATAGTACCCCAAGAATTGGCTCACGGGAGAAGTGCGCAATCAAGAGGATAACTAAAAATTATATTGTTCCCCGTACGGAGTGGATCTGTGAAGAGGGGCTTTGAAGTCCTTGATCTCTCTTATTTACCTACATAGATATATCCCCCCTCTCATCTGGACCCTCATCTACAGCTAGTCCCAATAAAGGCTGGTAAACAATAAACTGGCAAACTGAGAAACATCAATGCATATCAAATTATAACACGTGGACGTCGTCATTATCACATGTGATCTACATATCCGCGGTGCATAATTAACTCATCTCTAAGAAACATCACTTCCGACTAGCACATAACGCAACATATTTCGCTCCTGATTTTCAGTGACGTCACTTCGAACTTTTTTCACACGAATAGTTCCCATGGTCTATGGAGAACCGAGCCTCTTGTTACATTGAACTTCACACGAGATAACCATGAAAATATTCGTTTCGACGGTGCTCGTTTCTTATCTGCGTGCAACTTAGGTTTTTTTTCTCACTAGTACCTTTGCTGTGTTCGCATTACTTCTGAATTGTGGGCGGAAAAGATACGATACTTTTCGCATATGAAATATGAGAAATGAACAAATCGAGCAGCGGAACAGGTGAGGAACGTTTTTTGTTGTCCTCGTGGTCCCAGGAGTGAGAGGGCCGCCCTCACGTGTTCTACCCTACAGCATTCCCATCGCCTGAGGGAGGCGTCGCAAAAGGGGGCGGAGTCAGCGAGGGGAAGGACTTCCGGCCGACCGTACCCCCATTCCTCCTCTGTGTGTGCATGCAAACATGCGGGTAGCCGCAGTCCTAGTCCTCCTCTTGTACTACGGTACGCAGTCGGGTTACGGTAGGAGGCTACGGTCGAGGGCCAAGCGGGTATGTTGCAGGCTTCCGCACGCTAGTTATTTTCCACTTTCTAAGCTTTTGACGTGTGTGTTGGCAACGCGCGGCTTTAGCAAGGAAACGAATCAGTTTTCGTTTTTAAAAGAGTTTCGAGTAGAATACTGTGTTTCACTCTTCACTCTCTTCCCGATAATGAGAGGCTTTCTGTTGGTGTGCTCATCGAGCAGCGTAGCCACGCAGAAGAACTGCTCTCATGCGGAGCTCTCGACAAGCATTTGACAGGGTCGTCCTATACCATCAAAGCTGTGCCAAAAAGGCTTGCGGCTTCTTACATCGCATAGATACTACAGTCGGTTCGGCAGAACAGCATCTGATACAAAATTTGAAAAAAAAGCGAAATGGTGCTTGCGAACTTTATCTCCCTTGCATATAAATTAATTCACCGCCTTGCGTTATCGTGTGAGAGAAAAAAATGAGCTGTCGCATTCCAACTGTAGACGAGACAACGAATGAGTTTGCTGATGGATTGGCAAACTCAATGAAATTTCACTAGTCCGCTAGCGGGTAATTCCCTACCGCACGCTACATCGTAAAAATACCCTAAAAAATTGAGAAATTCCCCTACGGTTTTTTCGAGGAATTCTTTCCATTCAGGTCTTTTTGTGATGTATATGTTTCATGCATCATTGATAACCGCGACTCGTCACAAAAAAAACGAAACATCGGTCGAAAAGACCCGAATGGAATGCTTTATTTCCTAGCCGGCTTGGGGAAAAAGTAGTTGCAAGTGTATATCCTCTCCTCAGTTGCTGCTGGGCACCGAATCGTCCTTCGCCGACTTTCCCTTCTTCGCCGTGTTCTACCTTCGCTACGGAAGGGAGGTCCCCATATGCGGCGCCACCCTCATCTCACCCAGGTTTCTTCTTAATAATAATAATTTATCCGCGGGATGAACACGGGGTAGTGATAGGGTGGAAAGGGTGGATGACGGAGGGTGAAAACGCGAATCGCCGACTCTCACACACCCATCACTCTCTCAATAAAGTCCGAATAATGGCACGATACTCTTCTATATCAGTGGACATGTCGCCGCTTTTCAAAACGTTGAGAAGCTCCTTCGAGACCCGACTAGCAAATTCCTCTTGCCGCACACGGTTATATTTGCCCTCACGGGATGGAGGCGAAACTTGGCACCGCGTGTGAATGAGGGAACGATGTCAAAGAACAATGGAAGAACACGCGAAAATGGACCACCGAAGTAGCGCATCTCATTCTTGTTTTCCCTTTTTTCCAGCTATTTTACCCTTTTAAATCAAAATAAAGGATGATTATAAAGATAATTTGCCTATTCAAGATGGCTCGTCACCGGAGCACACTGCATTGTGCCGTACGGGTGAGATTTATTGTTATTCCGAAAACAATCTTATTTCACGTGATACAGCATCCACCTGCAATGACTGTCGGAATATCGTTTATGTTTTGTGACTGCTTAGGCAATTTGTAATGAAAATCATAAATTAGATCATAAATTGGCTTCAGGACCGAGGCGAATATCAAGCTTCGCATTGGCGGGGCCGATCATCTTTTCGACAAGATCGTCGCGCATCCGGAGTACAACGGAACCCTCAACGAGATTGCGCTTGTCAGGGTGAGGCATAGGTATCGTACTGACTAAACCGTTCCGCGGTGTTCTTCTGACAACAGCCAAAAAATGTTAAGCGAACGAGATGCCCCGAAAAATAACCCTGATTTCGGTAGGAATACTCGCACGGAAAACACCGTATCCTAAGCATTTTGGCTCGTTCGCTTAACATTTAGAACACTGTGGTTCCGTCAGTAAAGGCCAAAAAGTTCTGTCAATAAGGAGCAAGTGACGGGGCCTACTTTATTTTTGGGGAAAATATTCCCCCACAGTATATTTGGGGATATTTCACCGTGGGGATATTTCGCTCTGTGCAACACTTGCACGATACTGGGGGTAAAAAAGGGTATAAGGAGTCATCAAAAAGGTTGAACACTCGCGCCTATGCTTCTACTGAAAGCAAGAAATGTTCGCCTACTACGGTATTTAAGCTGAGATCGCCCATCATACTCGACGACGTCATGCAGCCGGTACGTCTGGGCCGCGACGAGATCGAGGACGAGATACCGGCGACCGTCCTGGGGGCGGGCAGCTTTCGGAGTTCGTTTGCGCTAAACGGCGCAAGTCCGGCTTAGGCTTATTATTAGACCAAATAACCTATTGTACTAGTAAAAAGTCATATTATTTAAGTGTATTCCAAATATACTCCAGTAAATTACAGCGGAAGGCGGTCCGACGATATCTCGAAACCTCACGCTTCGCGTGGGCCACGTGCGCCTCGTGCGTCTGCGCAGCTGCTGGTACTTTTATTAAAAATTTATTTTTAATTATTTTTAAATGTCGCTTTTAAGTTTTAAAATATCATCCTGCTGTAATGGTTAAGACGACTGCCCCACAAGCACTCGAACGGGGGCTTTCCTCTGCTCGAATACTACGAAACTCTGCACTAACTGTAGAGCTGGTTTCCACGGTCTAGAGTCCAGCGGCGAGGCTTTATAAACATGAAAAGATTACATTTTTAATATCTGAATTCTGGTTTCTGATCGTGTTTGTGTCCACACATCGGACGTTTACCATAACCGTTCCATCCATGCTATCCCTCTGAGACCAATCTTCGCTTTAGTTATTATTATTCCCTGAGAAGGAAGTCATCCTTCCTTCATTTAATATTCCTCATCCGGTAGAACCGTATATAAACTTCCGCGAATGCATATTGTATAAGTTCTCGAACGGTTGGAAATATAGGCAGCTTTTGCGCTAGCGTGGAACGGCTCTCACCAGTTCCGCCAACATTTTCCGGCGTTTATGCGAAGACGGTTACGTTTTCCGCGATAAGACGCGTATCTCTGCGCGAGACTGTGCATAATCTGTGACGGAAAGCGGCTTGTTGTTAGCGAACTGCGCAACAGTTGTGGATCACACTAGGTCTCACGGGTCGGCCGGCACACGAAAGGCGTAAAGTAAAACCATCGTCATTTCAGCAGTACTTCATGATTCCTTTTCTACATTCGAGAAATCCGGGGCTAAAATTAAAATAATCTTCAAAAAGCCCCGCTCAATCCGAAGTGTACTCCCCCCCCGCCTCCTGAGAACGCTGCTGGTTGATGTGAGAGACGCATGAAAAAAAATGAATGAGAGAGCGAACCGCACGCGAGGAGAGCAGCGAGGAAGAGCACGGCAGTTACAGCAGTGCATTTAGAAAAGTACATTTTGAGCAGCACCTCGTTTCCTGACAACAGGTCGTTTGCTATAACCGAATACACCATTCGGTGCCCCAAGGGGCAAGGAACATGGAAAAAAACTGGTCATCAGATCCCCGAAAAACTCATTTAGAAAAGTTATTCAAAGAAAAACCAAAAAATTTCTTGATACCGGAGCGCAACTGCTGTGAAGAATGATGCTTGTAGGGTAGGACTTGAAAACCAAACCTTTTATTATAATTGCATTATCACACCGAGAGGGTGAGGAAGAGCATGTAGGAATGAGGAGAGTCAGACGAAGAATACGCGCTAATCGCGTTTGGTTTGCAAACCCTATTGCAGGGAGCAAATTCGGCTGCTCGTGAACGAGTCGTCGTCGGTCATTCGGAATACCCTAGCCGCCTCCTTCCCGAAGATGACGCTGTGCGCAGCGGGCACCGACACGATGGGCATCCTGGGGGTGAGGGTGGGGAAAAATAAACAAACAAAAACGACGACTTCCCTTTTTTTCACTCATCTCTACACCGGGTAGCATAAAAAGGGTGACAGAAAGTCGTCGTTTATTGCTTCCTTTCCCAACAACCCTACTCGGGGGGTGAGGCTTCCATTTCGTCACAACTCGTAATTGCAGCGCTCAAGTTTACAAAACTGCCGTGCACTGGCTTGGTGCGCTACATAACTGACCGAAAAAGTATGACTTCCCACTTTATCGGCACTTTCTTCGCGCCGCTTTGCACTCTGTCGCCGGAAGTCGAAAGGCGATTTTCCTCAACCGTAAAAATATATACGAATATTTTTTTGAAAATAAAGAAAATAAGATATACATAATTTTGAGGGTGACAGCGGCGGTCCGCTGTTCGTGCAGCGCCACGGCGTCTCCTACCTCGTCGGCATCGCACAGATGGCCGTCGCCGGCAACAAGGAACGCGGCTATCCGGGTAATCGTTCGCTAATTCCCGGTTCCGGACGAGGCGCAATTCCCGGCTCTGCAGACATCTTCATCCGGGTGGCGGCCTTCTGCGGGTGGCTGGAGGACGCGACGGGAGGAGAGGCGAGATGCGAGGACATACCGGATGTCTGACCGGAGGAGAATTACAAGTCGCAATGACAAAGACGCAATGTCACATGATGACAGTGACAGTGTCAATGACACTAGGGCTGGCAGATTGACAGGGAAGAATGTGAATTTTCATTGTGTAGTTCTCTTGCAGTCGATTAGATGCAATACTTGCGTATATTCCTTCTCATTCTGCCCTCTCTAAATGTGTCGTGCCTATCTAGTAGATCATATCGATTTATATGTGATGCATAGTTTGAGCTTATGGACTCTAAATATCATGCACACTTAGGGTAGAAACCAAAAGAATATGAGAAAGTTTTTGTCGGAAAATAGATCTACTTATGTGTTCAGTGAACTGATCACTTTCCATTTTGCAGTTGGAAGCCATGCCGTTTTCTCGCCTTCCGAACCCAACAATAAGAGAGCGACAAAAAATGAATGAATGAATGAATGTGAAAAGCATGACAGAACGATGAGAGGCATTTATTATTGACGAAAAAGTTCCGTCAGTAAGCCCATTCCTACTCTGTCTAGACTTTCTTCACACCGCTCCGCTCTCTCGTCGGAAGTAGGAATGAGCACGACTGACGGAACGTATTCGTCAACCATATTTTCATTACTTTTGGCGACGAGACACGGCGCGGTTAAGAATGATAGCTCTAAGATTATTTTCTATAAACTATTAAAAAAAACCAGGTCTGAAAACGAAAAAGGATAGAAAAACTCTTGGCGTATGCTGCATTATTGCACAAGCTTCCTTGGATACAGTTTTATTCTCGCCGTAAATTTTATCCGAATTCCATGCTTCACTAGGTAATAGATGCATGTATTATTGGAGGAAAAGGAACGTTGAGAAATCTTAGCAGCGCACTCCGCTAAATACAGTGAAACTCTCTTGGCAAAATGCCAGCTTAGGCTAATAGCCGGCTCCGGCTGAAGTTTTACGGTGGTTAGCGGAAAGAACTGTGCAGCTCTCTCAACGTTCGTTTTCCTCCAATAATAACGGTCTGGTGCCTGTACATAATGCGACCGCTTTTTGTTCCATTCTCATTTGTTCGTTGTTTTCGGTAATAAATTAGCTTACATCCATTGCATCTCAAATCATGCATAGCCCGCTTTGGCGAATACAAGCATGTTAATATAAGTTCCACGAGAGGTGTCCAAAAGCACGCAAACGATGTCAATGTCTAAACGCAAATACGCGCGCTGAGCTACCGCTCCGGCTTCAATTGCAATTCTACTAATCTTTGCCATGGTCCCAAAGGGGTCAGCTGGGTGCCGTAATCAGCGGGAATAGTTTGATATTTTAATGAAAAGATTTAAATATGTTCCGTAAATATGTTCCGTGGACGACTCCCGTGGAACCAGCAATATACCGTTAAGCTAGTAAATTGTGGGCCGTGTTTGAAACACTTGAAACAAGGCCATATCTCGGCTGGGAAATGTCGTACAGAGTTCTGGTTGGAATTTTTGGAATCCTCAGGACGAGATCTATTTGTGTATCAAGTTTGGTAACGATTCCTCAAGTTTAAAGACCTTTAAAACGTAAAAATGTGGCATTGGAGAGGTTCGAACTGGGATAGCGAGAATTTATCGGGATTTCTAAGATAAAAGCCGTTTTAACCGGTTTAAAGTTGTCTAAT
>LS921106.1:97111-139120 GCA_900490955.1 Micoletzkya japonica | reverse complement strand
CAGGACGAGATCTATTTGTGTATCAAGTTTGGTAACGATTCCTCAAGTTTAAAGACCTTTAAAACGTAAAAATGTGGCATTGGAGAGGTTCGAACTGGGATAGCGAGAATTTATCGGGATTTCTAAGATAAAAGCCGTTTTAACCGGTTTAAAGTTGTCTAATCATCACCAAACTTGATACACAAGTAGATCTCGTCCTCCTGAGAATTCCAAAAATTCCAAAAAGAACTCTGTACGACCTTTCCCAGCCGAGATATGGCCTTGTTTCAAGTGTTTCAAACACGGCCCACAATTTACTAGCTTGACGGTATAATATACAAAGCCTCATAGATATCTCTCCGAAAGCATTTCACAGCGGAAAGAAACCGCTTCCGCAAAGAGCTTCCGAGGCAGCAAATCACGATAGCTTTTCCAAAAAAAGCTGCACAAATTCGCACGCACACACGCTTTCTTGTCCCGGGAAGGGAACATGACCGGAGTTTGGGCCTCACAAGCTAAGCGGCTAAAATGGGGCGCGGAACTGCAAAAAGCTGTAGAAACACCGCGCGCGAGACCGAATGCCCGAGGCACCATCTAAGAATGTCTTCCAAGAAGCAGTATCACCTGACCTCGGGGCTGCCGATGAGAGTTTATAGCTTTCATAACCATGCAATGTACCATCGATCTTGATTGAAACTTTTCATAAGGTAGTGTATCTAGAGAACGCAAATTCGCAATGAAATGCACGTGTGTTTTCAGAGCCGGATTTCGAAATTTCGCTCACTGTCCAAGGATCTTATCTATTGACTATAGTGGAATAAACCGATCCATCCGTTGCTCTGATTCCAAAATGCGTCTAATTCTCTCACTTTTGCACACTCTCTCGCTCGATATTCGGAATGATTTACTGACGTTATCCTTTTATTTCACTATATCTGGCGACTCTTCGGAAGCCCACGATTTCTTATCTTGTGATGTTGAAACGTAGCCGGCAAACACGAGACTCTACTATGAAAAAAAAACGAACTCTATGGTGAGTAGTATTCACGTGATGGCGAAAGTACGCAGTACATTGGGCGTAATAAAGAAAGAAAAGGGAGGGGGGGATAAAAAGGTTTGGATGTTGCGTGCCCTACAATCTGCACACTATATACGTAAGCACGGACTGTAGAGGACGGAGGCGGGGGTCAGATGCTTGCTTTACAATGTTCCGAAAGCACTACAAATGTTAGCAGACGAAATGGTAGAAAAATATCTCTGATTTGAGTAATATACATATAATGGGAAAAAAAACTTTTTCTAAAAAAGGGACACGGAAGTGATTTTCAAGTGAAGCTTATATGAAAGATTTTGTCGTAATTAGTATAAAACCGAAAGGAAAAATAATAAAAATTAATAGTATTCGAGAAATGATTTTTTGAAATTTCGTCCAACGACGACGTTACTGTGTTTAACGAAAGGAATTAAGCCAAAAGCGACATTCCTCTTAACGACGGAAGCCCGGAACGAAAAAATAAAACATGCGATTTTCGAGTTTTTTCTTCAATTTTTTTATTGTCACTATGTTTTTTTCTCACATTTTGAAACCTTAGAAGAATTTTCATCGAATTTTAAAACTTTTGGTTAGAGGCTGCTTCCTCCCTTTAAAAACAGAGCTGACAGCTATAATAGAGCCATAGTAGATGGTAGTGAAAGGACCCGCCTCAGTCCCCGATTTTCGCGGTTTGCGGTATACACCACAGTACCCATAGATAGCACCTCCCGACCCGAACACAGTAATTTTTGAATAATATTTTTATTCTCGTAGGTGATGCGTAAATGATAAATTCAGCGAGGCATTTTATTAATATGAGCAATACAGTATTGTTTGATGAGATCGTAGGTAGATTCATGGGACACTCAGCGCCTCTGCAATTGAATTTATTCAATTTTCTCTTATGTCTCATTTTCAATATTTACTTCTAGGAAAAATATTTACTTCTATCTAAAAGCTCATTTTCATCTCACCTCAAGTCAACGCGTCGTTATTACACCCGAAGTTGCCGCGTCCTAGCGCTTTGCCTGCAACCAGGCATTCCACCTCTTCGCATTCTTCACTAGAGGACACGAATCGTGTACTTTTGATGGTTATGTTTCTCTCCCATCCGCATAAATAATAAGGTAAAAAGGCAAAGGTTCTTTATGAATTGATCGTGAAACATAACCGTCAAAAGCGCACGATTCGTATCCTCTATTATTATTGGAGGAAAAGTAACGCTGAGAAATCTTTGCAGCGCCCTCCGCTAAATGCAGTGAAACTCTCTTGGCAAAGTGCCAGCTTAGGCTAAAGCCCGGCTCCGGCTGAAGTTTCACGGTGGTTAGCGGAAAGAACTGCGCAGCTCTCTCAACGTTCGCTTTCCTTCAATAATATTCACATGCTTCATGCTTGGAGTTGTTAGATCTCACGAGACATGGGACAAATACTTCGCCTACTGTTCTACACATGCACGTATTAGATATCTTCGCCGAATACAAACAACAAACTACAAACTCCACCAGTCACCTCTCCTGCTCGTTGATTTGCAGTGCGGAGTGCACGTAGGTCATGCCTGGTTCGTCGCGCTGGTAGGATGAGGGACCGGCCTGGTTTCGGCCTGGATTACTGTAGCCGGGCGCTACCGTACTCGACGGCGAAGGGTACTGTGGCCGGCCGACGTACCCCCGGGTCTCCGCACCTACCATAGTAGTAGGCCCACCGTACCCGCTACCGTACCCCGGCACAGGCGTCGAACTTGAGTAGTATCCGTTCCCGTACGCTTGCGCATTACTGTAGCCTCCTCGGTTCTGAGGTGCAGAATACCGGGCCATGCTGTAGCCCGTCTTCTGGTAGCCGCCTGGGTTACTGTAGCTCTGCGGTCTACCGTATGCTCCTCCTCCTCCTCCACTTGGGTATCCTCTGCCGTTACCGTATCCCCTGGGTGGCGGCCCTCCGTATCCCTGGCCTGCATACGATCCGCCTCCACTGGGCGCATAGCCTCCCGTACTGTAGCCGCTTCCTCTGGGGCCCTGGTTACCGTATCCTTGAGTACCGTAACCCGTGGCGTAGGCGCCGCCTGCGCGCTGCTGCTGCAGTTCCGCAGGATGGAATTGGCTGCCGGAGTAGACGGGGCGGTCGTTGGTGTCCAGCCGGTACAGTTCCGTCCTTCCGTGGGGCAGGCCGGACCAGTGCTGGCCGAGGATCGCTGGGTCGTTCGCCAGGTCATAAGGGCGATCGTAGAAAACCGTCTGCGACTCGCCCAGGTACAGCTGACCCTGCGCCGTACCGAAGAACACGTTCGGGTCGAGGGCCGACGTGGCGGCCGGAATGCCGGCCGGCGAATAGCCACCGCCGAAGCCGGAGCTACCGTACCCGGCCGCACCACCGAAGACGGGAGGAGCGGCAGTGGCGTAGGGCTGCGACGGCGGTATGGGAATGCTTATGGGAGGCTGGGCGGGGGGAGGAGGCGGTTGGTAGGGGGGCTGAGACGAGAATGGGGGGTAATAGCTCGGCTGGGGAGCGTAGGGTTGTGGTTGGGGACCGCCCGAGGGGTAGTTGGAGGGCTGTGGCGAGCCTTGGGGGTAGAAGCTAGGCTGGGGTTGGGAATAGGACGGGCTGGGTCCGTAGGAAGAGGGTCCTCGGTAGGGGGACGATACGGTATAGCTGGGCCGGGTACGGTAGGCCGGTCCTCTGTTGTACTCCTCGCCGTAGCGCTGTATCGGCAGGCGTGAGGTGGCGCTGGGGTTACGGTAGCCTCCCGGGTTACGGTAGTCGATCGTGGCGGGAGTCTGGGCGGGAGTCTGTGGGGGTGGAGGCGGCGCCGGAAATGCTACGAGAAGCTCGTCCTGAAAGGGGACGGTCGGGGTTACGGTAGTGCTTCGGGGACAGATTAGTGACTATGTGATCGGCCTGTTGCCTATCTCTACGAGACATTGGACGGATTAGACGGAATATTGAGCCAGAATTACGGTGCGTAGCATCTATGCTATCGATCACGTAGGGGATTACTTGAGCATGAAAGCAAAAGAGTTTGATGCATTCGGGTAACCCGCTACATCAACCCTCTGCTATTACAAGTTCCACGAAAGTTGACGAAAAGTACGCAAACGATTGCGAACTGTCTATGCAAATACGCGCGCTGGTCTACCTCTCCGGCTCCAATTTTCTTGCGATTCTATTAATTTCTGCTAACACGTAAGGAGCCATAAGGACAGCGTAATCGGCGGGAATAGTTTGTTATTTCAATTAAAAGTATTCAATCGTTCCGTTTTTGAGGACAACTCCAGTGGAACCTGTAATAGCCTAGATACTGCGCTCCCATTAGTCGCAAGCTTGCTCTGTTCTACGCCTACACCAACGGACGGACTGTGCTTCTGCCTACTAGTGCGACTATCGAACAAGATAATGCAATACCAGCCGCATGATGTACATTTATTCGATAATCGCACGCTACTATGTAACAGGAAGCGGGCCATTTCCATGTTATGGCTTCATTGTTTTCTGTCAAGAGCCGCTGCTTCCCTACCGTCCTACCCCTTGGCAACTATCATGCGGTAGCCGCGCTTGAAGTCCCAGTCTATCGGCCGGCGCGCATTGTGCCCGTACGGTACATTGTGGATGCCGCGGGCGCGGGGCGACGCCTGCGGGAAGTCGGGGTCGACGTGCGCGTCGAAGTGGACGGCCTGGGCGGGCAAGGCGACGGTCGCGGGGGCCATGATGGGCGGAGAGGGACGCTGCTCGCTCTGAATGGGAGCCTTCTTGTGAGAATAAAGTTCGGCCATCGCATTCCTGCGTCTACTGCACTCTCTTCACATCGGAAAATGACCGTTGGACGTCGCGCAAAAGCATTCATGAGCCGTCACCGAAAGCCATTAAATATATTTACAATGATTTTTTCTCGAAATGATACCCAAAGTTTCGACGCAAGTACACTACTCAAAGAGCGTTTTTGACAAACGTGCAGTGTTTCTTGAGTATAGTATAACAGATAACAGATAACTGCCGTTAGTTCTACTTGACAAAAAGACATAACGGGACAAGAAGACGCACACTCTGTGGGATACTCTCGGGCGGTGGTGGAGGTTGCTCAAACGTCACGGGTACCGGCGCGTCCGTGAAGGGTGGTACAGTAGTGTCATCGAAGGGTATGGTAGTCTCGACGAAGGGTACGGTAGTCTCGCGGGGTACTGTAGGGGCCGTGTTGAAGGTAGTGTCGTCCGGCGGTGGCGGCGGCGGGATGGTAGTGTCAAACAGATCCTGGGAATCAAACTACAGACTACAAACACAAAGCCAATCTACACGTAGAACTTTACCTATCTAGACACGTTGTATCATTGCTGAACATAGAGTGATCAAACTGCACTAAAAGGGCTGGACTAGAGTGTAGTGTGATAACGATTCGTGATTCACGAAGTGCTTACAGCGGGTATGGGCTCGCCCTTGGCATGGAGCCAATCTTCGAAGGAACTCTTCGTGTTGTCAGACCAGTCGTGAAAACCCGTTGAGGGCGCCTAAACGACGGAGAGACTGTGCGTTGAGGACAGCAGTTCCGTCACACAGCATTCCGCGCGGTGACGAATGCGCCTAATAGCGAATTGACCCCATCATTTTTGAATTACCTCAGGAATGGATAAAGAAATCAGGCTGAACTTAAGCTTTAAATTCCGATTTGCGACGAGCGGCATAAGTATTAGGAATGAGCCTACTGACGGAACGTTTTCATCAATAGTCTTCACGGTATATTTGTGAGTATGCTCTCTAAGGCTTGCGACGACAACCGGACAACGGACGGTACACAAGATAGTGTTCGGACCAAGAGGTGTTTCTTCAGTATATGAAAGAGTCAACAGCCTTGTGTCCGAAGCGCAGCTATATCGATTGTTGAGAAGAAAGTTCCGCCAGTCGCGTCATTCATTTTCATTCATTTTCCGAGAAAGCGAAGCGGTATGCAGAAGGCCCCGGACAACGGTGAAATGCGTTTACTGACGGAACTCTTTCTCCAACAATAGATCGCTTTCCCTGCAAAGGCTTCCCCACCCCCCCCCAGCACTTTTCGCCCCTTCATGCCTGCGTATTCGGCGAATCGTGCGGCGGTACCAGCAACGTAGAAGGGAACGGCGAGGAGGTCACTTCGAAGGGACCGCTGAAAATAGGAGAAAATTCACGACGTTGACCGGCAATCTGTTTTTTTTGCAAGGGAAATGCGCCTCCTGTAGTCAACAGCGCATGCAACCATGAGCTTCATAGATAGGCATTGGGAAGGCTGGGAACGGAAATACACTCAGCGAAATTTCACCACCATACAGCATCTAGTGAATCATTCACCACACAAATTTCACCAGCCCGCTGGTGAATTGTGCTGCATTCACCAGCGGGCTGGTGAAATTTGTGTGGTGAATGATTCACTAGGTGCTGTATGGTGGTGAAATTTCGCTCAGTGTATTATGTCACACTTTGCGGCACTTATAGTACTCACGCGGAGGTTCCCGTGACTATCGGTCCACCGCTCTGACTCGCATCAACGCTGACTTGCTCACCCGTTAGGAGACCAGCCGGACTGCAATAGTATCTATGTATAAGGTTATGAGGTCGCGAGGGCTGACTACAGTGCAAATGCTAAACAGACGATAAGCCGGAAAAAAGCCCTAGGAACTCTCGCACGGAAAACCATTTGGAAGAGAAATTTTGGCTCGTTCGCTTAACTTTTTGCGTCAGCAATAAGTTTTTGTCCCATCTTACTTGCCGTTCGCTGGGAAGGCCTGCTGGTCGTCGTTTCCTGAAGTGTACATTGAGGGTGTTTTTTGCTTTTTTATATTTTTCTAATTTTTCATTCTTTTTTTTTCACATTTGCCGCTCTTCGTAAATAGAAAGGCGACGACTCACAGCGTTCCAAGCGTTCTACTAGCGAATAGCGGTTTCCGCGCATACGATTTGATCCTGTAGGCGATTAAGTGAAACAAAAATTATGAATTTAAAAGCTTAATTTCATTACTATGATCTCTCATAGCTCTGAAATTGTGGTGTATATTGGTTCAGCCACTCTTGAGAAAATTAACAAAATTGGTGGTCAATTCGCTATTAGACACATTCTTCACCGGGCGGAATGCTGTGGACAGACGGAGCATTTTTCGTAAGCCGTAAAGCGTCGTATATCCGTCGTATATTATAATACCTGCGGGGATGTTGTTGTTGTTGTTGTTGCTGATGTCATTGGCCTTGCTCTCGATGTCCTGCCAGAAGGCGTCGTCGTCCAGGTTGTCGGCCGTCGACGTTGACGATTTCTAAATCGCACCTCGTCTCACTTCTAATGTAATATATAAGAATAGGATAATGGTCTATGGGTGAGTAGGGGGGATATGTTTCGTCAGCCGTCTCATTCTTCTTTTCGACGAGAGATGCGGAGCGGTATGAAGAGAGTGCAGATAAAATATTGTAATAAGTCTACTGCCCGAATTTTTTCGTCAATGATACGAAGAATGTTTTCTGTAATAACGAAAATGATTCTTTTGATGCACATGTTTCACGCATCATGCATAACGTCTCGTCACCAAAAGCAGTGAACATTTGTGATCAAAAGATTGGCTCGATTGCAGATCTAGGGTTCTCTTTTTGACGCTTTTTCTCGGTTACATTTCAGACATCTATAAATACCGTGATATGCCTACAGAGCATGCACACCGAAACTTAACCGTGGAACAGCGTCAAATTTTTTTTTCACAAGAGAACCCTACACGAAAGTGTCTTACCGCTGAGGCACCCGGCTCACTGCGGAAGAATTCGGCGATGGCTGCAATGAAATGGGTTTAGAGGAGACATACTAAATAATCCTGAGATCTACTCTAGCTGTTCGTATATGTCATAGAAGCACGTTTAGAGAGTACAGACGAAGTACGAATGCAATTACTGACGGAACCTTTTTCGTCAGTATTATAGCCGAAAAAGTTCCGTCGGCAAACTCCTTCCTACTTCGCCTGCACTCTCTTCGAACTGCTCCGTTCTTTCGTCCGAAGTGGGAATGAGACGACGGACGGAACTTTGGCGCGTCAATAATACTAGAAATTGACCGTCATCGTCCGCGTCTCTTCGTACACGGTGGGCCCTCGACAGGGTGAAGACGTGGAGGTCTCGGTGGTCACTGAACAGAATCTCACTACTCCTTCTAGATGCCAGCCTCAAGCCGTTTAATCTGTCGAGCTCAATTGCCAGATAATGGTGACCCCCGTATATAGACGGCGTGCGGAAGCGAGAGACTTTATGGGGAGATCGCGGTTAATTCGCAATTTATGAACCATGTTGAGCTGCGCGGTTTCACTCATCAACTCTCATTTCCACGGGTGCCTTTCACTTTCTTCCATGAGCATAGCAAATCATTGGTTTCTTAGCAGAGACGATCTCACTTTCAATAGTATCCAGAGATCAGGGACAGCATCCATGGTTGAGAAAAAAAGTTGCCTCAGTTACCTCATTCCTATTTCCACTGAGAGAGCGGAGCGGTATGGAGAGGGTCCAGACAACGTAGGAATGGGGGTTACTGACGGAACTTTTTCGTCAATAATATCTAAAGATCAGTGACAGCCTCTACCACAGCATTCCGCCCCGGTGAAGAATGCGTCTAATAGCGAATTGACCACTATTTTTGTAATTTATCAAGAGTGAATGAGCCAATTTACACCAAATTTTGGGATCTTTTTGATTTCAAAGAGATGAACTTAAGTTTTTAAATTCATTGAGATTCGACTACTGGTTCGCCTACAGGATCGGATCCTATGCGCGAAAACCGCCATTTGCTATTATGACGCTTGGAATGCTGTGCTACGTATCTGCATCACAGGGACGAGAGTGTGTATTTCGAGCGGTGCGATCAGTTCAATACGGAGTTCTCGCATCTATACCAGGGCGCAAAGGTACAGCGAACCGAAATGTCTATTCACGAGAGCCTTTGCGACTTCACGAGCACAAGGATCGAGCACAAGGACAAATGCGATATCGATCCATGATCAAATGCTTCGGCACTACCTACCTCAGAAGCTCGTTTCTCAGATTATTATGTAGAGAGGTCGAACTGTGTAGAATGCACTAGAATGCGGTTACCCTCTCCTCTTCGTTCTCTTTCTCTTACACCTCAATCTCTCAGTCAGATAATACGATTGAATGAATTGCTTGGTTTTCAAATCCTAGTAAATACCTCGGAAAGCTGCGAATGGCGGGCAGCGGCGAGAGGAGGGGCTCGTCCTCGGTCGACTCCTCCTCCACCTCGTCCCTTACGGGCGGAAAGAGCAGTTCGGGTCTGTATTCATAACTATGTTTCGTTTCGGCTTACCCGATGATAAAATAATAATAATAATAATAATAATAATAATAATGAAGTGTTCAGCAACATTTGGTGATCTGCCTCTAGATATCTCTTCTCGAGTCACATGATAGATAGTCAGGAAAACGGCACCGTTTTCTCTAGTATGGTTGAGGAAAGTGTTCCATCAGTCGTCTCATTCCTCCTTCTGACGAGAGAGCGAAGCGGTATGAAGAGAGTCCAGACAAAGTAGGAATGAGTTTACTGACGAAACTTTATCGTCAATAGTATTGACATTCTATTTTTATTCAACGCGAGCAATGATTCTGAAGAGACTCGGGAAGCTGATGAAATAAAAGAACTTGCTTCGCTCCAGCATAACTCTCATAGCCCTAACTATCTAATCCCTAACAATTGTCCCTAATGGCATCTGGCCGGAACAGAGGTCGTTTTCTACATCAGCTTAGGCAAGGCGCAAGCCGCAGAGCGCTAAAAGCTAAGCAAGGCTCGTGTGGAAAAAAGCCAACTGCACTGTGCGAACCCTCCTGACCTTCCTTCTTAGGGGGGAATGCGTTGCCATAACATTGTTATAAAGAAGTCGCGCATGGTTTGAGCTTTGTCCTAATGCAACAAAACGATCATCTCAAATGCGAATGCGAATACGCGTAACTGAATTCGGGCTTTACAGGCTTCTTGCGGTTGTTAGATAGGGATTGAGATGAGTTTTGGACGCAAAAGGAGTGAAGGGCCAACCTCAGAAAGGCATCGGGCCAGAGACGGTTCAGATTGAGCAGTGACTTGTCGACCTTCGTGTCGAATTTCGCATCGATCCCTGTACTCAGGGCCGCCAGGAGAAGTATAATCATCTCAAAGTTTGCCCTTTCCTCGTACAACATATTCTACATACTCTTCAATAACAGAGCAAAATGCAAGCCAGATTCATCAAAAAGGAGCACATGAAAAAATGGGATGGCTTGACGAACACGTAATCAGGCAGACGAAAAATATGAACAAATGGATGGGTGAAGAATGAGGCAACGAAATTCCACAACCACCAATCGGATCGCCTAAGTTCTACACAATCGTTCTCGGCACAAGTTGCTCTTCCCTCTCATCTACGCGTCTATCTCTCGAAAAGGTTCCCAACCTCGCTCCCCGTGCTCAAAATAGACTTCGACGTTATCTGCGAGAAACAGTTATAAATGCGCATAGAATAAAAAAGCTTGATTGAAGGAGTAAGCATAATCTCTCCAGGTCGCACGCTGACGTCGTATTCGGAACGCATAGTATCTAGCTATAAAATCATTACACTGATTTACGCATGATAATAAAAAAAAGCATAAAAGGCAGAAAGGGGCGCACGGGGATGGGCATAGGTATGGCTGGGAAAAAAGTTCCGTCAGCCGCCTCATTCCTACTTCCGACAAGAGGGCGGAGCGGAATGAAGAGCGTGCAGACATAGTAGGAACGAGTTTACTGACGGAACTTTTTCGCCAATAATATAGTGGAACATGCGGAGAATGTAACGCGCGCTTCTCCGCTTGGTTCCCTCCTTCCTTCGCTACTCTCCCTTTCCACTTCCCATCATAGTCGGTGTAATGCTGCCCCGCGACCGAACCTCCCCCGTATAGGTTTTTTGATCGACGATTGACTGTACACTGAGCGAAAATTCACCGCAAACATCACCACGAAATGCACTTCGGAAATAAAATCCCCAGCCCGCTATGGAATAATTCCCCAAAAAGCCGAAACTTCCCCAGCCGGCTGGTGAATGATTCCCGAAGCGCAAATCGTGGGGAAATATTCCCCACAAATTTCTCGGAGTCTACCCGGCACGGGATTTTCGTGTGAAGTATACCAAAGAAAGCGTACGATTCGGGTTCCTTTTGGTGGTTATGCCTCGCCCATCAGAAGACCGCATGCCATAGGTTCATTTGATCACGATGCGCAACCATCAAAAAAATCGGGGCCCCCCATCGATAGCGCTAATGGCAGGTAAAAGCAAGCGCATTAATCCGCGTATTCCCATTTCTGGAGACCGTGCACTAGCCCGCGAATCGATACCGATAGCCGATTTTCACCGGTTACGTTTCACTACCAACATTGTCAGAATCACATCTCCTAATACGTACGGAGTGAAACATAACCCGAGGAAAAAGTGCCTCATTGGATTAACTGGTATCGAGTCCGCGAGCTCTACCGTGCACCATTCTGAACGATAACCAGGAAAGGAACTGATCTCGGCGTGCTGCAATCTCTTGCGAATCGTCAAGTCAAGTCGGAGATTGCTTGCAAAGGAACCTGATCTCTAAATCGTCTCCGAGATAATAATAGCCAGTCGTCGCTATTAGTCCACTGACTGGGTGAAATCATGCGGCTCGCAATTCGTCTTTCAAGTGCGCCCTGATAGATCTATCGTGGCATGACAGAGGTAGAGAGATAGTCGGGGGAACGAACCTTTGAAGTTGAATGGGGAACTTGCCAAAGTTGCGGCTCATGGCAGCACACATTTCTCGACTACGGATAGCGCCCAGAACGTCTATGCGCGAAAGATAGATGCAACTTTCCCGAAGACATAGCAGAAAATTCTGACCGAGCAAGACGGTAATAGGAATATTTTGTGCGAGAAATGATGCGCAAGCACGATCAACAACGCAAATGCCACACTCCCTGCGAGGCTCTGCGTGTCCTCTACATGCTATGCGTGTCCCTCCTCCCCTCACTCCTTAACCCTCTCCCAATCACTCCCCTCTACCTCGTTAGTTCTCACTCATCATCATTTCACTCTCCCCTTCCAGCTACATAAATACCTGCTCCACCCGTCATACACAGCTGTTTGCGACAACATAATGTAGAGGGGTGGTCTGTAACTTGTGCGCAACTACACATTGTGGATTGTAAGACGATTTTCATACTTTATATATCTACTTGTACTTTACCTGTATCATTACACCTTGCATTGCGTGCCAGGAGGGGTTGAAAATGATACTATGTATATATTCGTGTTGTTCGATCTTTCCACATTACTCCACATAAACCGCCAAGTGGAATTGAAATATCTTAATCTTTACGTTCATTTTTAGGCATGTTAGATACAGTGACCGCCTAATTTTTGATACTACTACGACGATTCTCGAATACCCTAACTTTATGCATACATAGCAATATCAACAAGAATCTTGCACGCATTAATAAATCGGGGATGATGAGATGGAACACAATAATGCTTAATTAATTATTATAAATAATGTGGAACATAACAGGGCGGGCGTATACAAGCTCTCCTGTTTCTTCTTCTCGTTGACCCATCTCTAAAGCGAACGGGAAGGGCATACAGGCCAAGCAGAATACCGCCCAATGAAACCTTCTGTTTTGTTCTCGGATAAACAATGTTTTTTTCATCTAACATTCGTAAAGTAGAACAAAAAAGGTTGGACGGCATTCTACCAAGGCAATAAATAAGACGGGGGTTATCAATGAAAGGGCGCTACAACCTTGGATAGAGAGGTCGCACGGACGGATGGGTAACAATACGAGTAAAAGGTACCGATCGCTTCCGGGAGAGCGAAACTCGGCCCGGTTAAGTTTCAAGCAGACTACGCTTAGATAGGGTTGCACAAAAAAGTATTCGCATTTGTTCGTAGACGAACAAGATATCGATAACGAAGAGATAACGATGCAGTGCGTTTTCCCTACAGTAAGCGCCTAATGTTTAAAGACTGAAGGCACTCGCTCTTACAGCATGGACGATATAACTCTACTACGTGGCCGTCAAGAATGCAAGACCGGATTTTACGCAGTAGCTTCCTAATTTACGGACGATAGATGGCAATGAAACTCGAGACAACACAAAAATAGTAGCCGAATTCGAAAGGACAGGTTGAGCGCAGCGTAGTATGCTATGCATAAAACAACGAAAGCTGACGATAAGCAACAATCACAAGCGCCCGATTACGCCTGCTCCCGGCCAAATTTGAATTTTCAATAGCGCGGGAATACGGCAGCCCCAGGGGGTGGAGGCGGCCTAGAAGAATTTCCTGTGGATGATTCGCTTCGAGCCGTCATTGTCGTACTCCTTCTTGCTAACCCACATCTTCCTGCAATGCATGCGGTGAAAATGCGAAAATTAAAAATCCCGCCAATCACATGTTTGGCGGGAAATTTGAAATCCGGAGACCACAGTACCTGAAGGTGTCCAGAGAGGCGAGAATGGAGCCGCCAATCCACGTGGAGTACAATCGTTCCTGAAATGCACAATGTACCATACTTATTAAAGATGGAATGCTAATCAGATAAACGCAAACTCGTTCTGTTGGGCAGTTTTGTAAATTTTGACGTAGAATACTAAATGGCAAAACAATATATTCATTCTTTTCTTATTCTCGTCGAAGGAAAAATATAACCGACTATACAGTGCATCCTTCAAAGGGAAAAAAAATCGTACCTGCGGCGCCGAAATGCGAATCTTCGTGTCTTGCGGGGCTAGGCGTCGCATCTGGAGGGGAAGACGATTATATGATGTAATCACTGTGATCTTATTATCACTGTGATCATTTCAGGGAAACTCAGTGCGAGCCGATTGGCTCAGCCGAGAGTCTCGACAATCTCGACCATTACACATAATCTTCCGTGCGTCCTACCGTAACCCCCCCCAATATAGCCTACCGTACCCCTCATTCAGACCGACCGTACCTCAAACAGCAGCCGGTCTCCAAAGCCGGCGAACATCGTGGATCCACCCGACAGGACGATGTCGTTGTACAGCTTCTTGCGCAGGTCCATGTCACACTTCTGCAACGCATTTTAAATAACTATTTTTAATTAATTAAAAATTAAATATTAATTTTTGCATTTTAATATTGAGCATAATGTCATTTCTACTTCAGAGAGCGAAGCGGTATGACAAGGTAGGAATGAGGTTAATGACGGAACTTTTCCGCCAATAATAGGAACAAATTATACGCTGTAATTTTGGTCTAGCATAGTGCCGCCATTCTTAATAACATTATCCCCAATATGTCTTGCAAATGTATCGACATCCACATTTATCCAGAACTCGAATCCAGCTAGTCAGTGAGTAGTGCCCCGCTTCATCTACTGTGCGTCGATAAGTTAAATTAAACTAAATTAAATTAAACTCACAAATGCGTCGATAAGTTAAGTTAAATTAAATTAAATTAAACTCACAAATGCGTAGATAAGCTAAATTAAATTAAACTCACAAATGCGTCGATAAGTTAAATTAAATTAAATCAAACTCACCCTAATGGCCATGTCCACGCACTGGGCCAGTCCCGGCCACTCTTCTCCGATGATATCCGGACGGAAGAGAATCTCCGGCGCGCGGAACCTGCAATGGTCAAATCGTATCGTCGTTCAATCTTAAATTTGATTCTTTTATGGAGAAAGGGATGCAATACAGAAAGGGATGCAATGAATTAAGGGAAACCAAAAAAAAAGAGTAAATAAAAGATCGTCCTAACCGGCACGCGGCCACGTCCATACGCGAGCCGTCCGGCAGAGGGTAGGCCATCTGAATGGAGAATTAGCCAACTTATTACACAAGTTACACAATTATATAATATATGCTATATTTCATCACCATTCAGAGCATGAAGCGACAGTCATTACAAGATATTATTTTACTTATCTATCGAAGGCCGAAACCATATCTGCGCAGCCGTATTAGATTCTAAGCCGGAGGACACCCGTGCTTTTTTTTAAAGTTAAAACTCACTTCATCATCGGAAACACGTTCTTTACAACCCCATACATGAACAAAATACGGCAGAAATGATGCATTTTGAACCGGAAACACGTGGAGTTTACCATAATATTCCCACCGGACACCCGTTCAAAAGTATTTTCGTGTGATATCTGTGAAATCAGGCTGCGCGCGTATGGCCGAAACGAAATATTGAAAAAAAACATGGAGATATTATCAATAACCAGATACTGAAATAAGAATATTGAGAGGGAAAAAGTTATTTCCCCACCTTCTCAGCCTCCTGGGCCTCCTCGCGGATAGGATTGTGCGACAGGTAGCACGCCTTCTCTTTGACCTCAACAAGGGCTTAGTCAGGCAACGAAAACGAAACTTGGGACTATTGTCTATGAAAACATCACTTGGCTCAAAATATTTTTTCTAAAATAGAAGAACAACTATATTTAATTGTTCTATTTTAGATAATGAATACATAAATAAATGAATAATAGATAAAATATACCTCTCGGACGATCTCAAACTCGGACGACCGATGGAAGTCGTAGCCCTCCTTCCGCAGCAGGAAGCGCAGGTGCCGCGAGACATCGCGACCGGCCACGTCGATTCGCTCGATTCTGGACAGACATCGTACAATACGTTTGACGAAAATGTTCCGTCGGTCGCCTCATTCCTACTTCCGACGACTAGAGAGCGACGCCAATGGAACGAGTCCAGACGAAGTAGGAATGAACGCTTACTGCCGGAACATTTTCATCAATAATGATACATGAGCTGTGGCGTACTGAAGGCCTGATTTACACAATATTCCGCAGCCAAAAGTTTAATCATTGATTGGAGTGGAAATCGATTTTTAAGATCACTCCTATAAAGTTAATTTGCATAATGAGACAGAAAATTTGCATAATGAGAAAGACTTACGCATGCTGAATGGCGAAGCCCTCGTAGATGGGAACGACGTGCGACACTCCGTCACCCGAGTCCAGCACCACGCCCGTAGTGCGGCCTACAATAATAAGGTCCTTATTATAATAATAAGGTCCTTATTATAATAATAAGGTCCTTATTATAATAATAAGGTCCTTATTATTACATAGCTCCTCTACCGTTCATTCAATCATTTATCGTATAAATTTATATCTCTGCATTTCTCTGCTAATGAACACGCACTACAAAGCATGTTCGATTTTGCCTTATTGAATAGATAAAAATTAAATGAATGAAAAAATAAATAAAGAAAATAGAAAATACGAAATGAGGCCAGACCGGTGGAGTAGAGTGCCAGGACCGCCTGCATCTGCACGTGGAGAGCAGGGACGTTGAACTGTTCGAAGAAGATCTCCGCCGCCTGGAAGGGTTATGGTAAGAGTCATAAATCAAATAATACTTTGTAAACGACGTAACCAAAGCACTTTTTTTAAATAGGAAGTACAAAGAAGACAGAAAGAATTTCTAATTTAGAGCAGTAAATTCGCCCATTTGTTAATGATTGGTTGAGTCACTGCTATACATTCGATACATACGTGGGCACCGACCCGAAGTATGGGTGGGGAGGCCCATATTTGTTCGGAATTTTGCTTTGGTAGGCCTATATTTCCTGCAAAATTTCAATTGCTAGGCTTGCTTTCGTACACTGGTAGGCCCGTTTCTCAAAATATTGCGGGGAAGGTTGCCCACATACGATTCGATACAAAGCGTTGGCAATACTGTATTGAGAGCAAGCATATATGGGCGTGATTGTCCAATCGGACGTTAGGATGGGTGCCTGCACTAGAGAAGCATGGTGTAAAACACTTGGTGTTAGGATGGCTGCTTTTGATTTTCCCTAATTATGTAAGACATCCTGCACAAATGTTCGGACAACACTAGCCCATGTATGAGAGCAAGCCTGATCAATGAGGGAAATGGCCAACTTAGACCAAACCTTTTCCCGATTGGAGACCGGATTAAGCGGAGCTTCCGTCAGCAAGACTGGGTGTTCTTCTGGAGAAATCTGCAATCACAATACATGGGAAATTCGGGGTGGTAGGCCCAAATATTTTGGAAAGTTTGCTTTGGTAGGCTCAAATTTGCGACAGATGTCGAATTGGTAGGCTTCTGTTTATTATGTTTCTTTGTGATTTTGTGGGAAGCGTGAAGTATTGCATTATTATTAAATTAACTCACATTGAGCTGCTCCTGACTGTAGATGTACTGCCAGACCTGGAGGGGAAAATTAGCATAAAACGGCCAAAAAAAAGAAATTTCCTTGTTATTTAATGAATAAGGAGCATTTTAGATTGAAGTAAGCCAGTAAACTTAAAGCGGAAACCTTCTCCATGTCAGCCCAGTCGTTCACGATGCCGTGCTCCATCGGGTACTTGATGGAGAGTAGGCCTCGGTACTCTTCGGCTTTCGGGCCTCAAACATCTTTGTTATTTTGCACAGCTTTTACATTATTCAAATATTATTTTGTCACTAATAACACAGAAAGCATTTCTAGATGCTAGTTCAATAGCCTCGAATGATGTCGGGAATTCCCCACCAATGAAGAGGTCTCCATCGAGCGCACCAGCCATGACTCGGGTGTGCTTCGGTCGTCCGACGTAGTTAGGGAACTTGACCTTGGGCGTCTGGTCACCCGCGAATCCGGCCTGCAACAAAAGAAACCAATTCAGGACTTTGCAGCACCTCCATACGTGGACAACTTTCCCGGTAACTTTTTGTTAAAAAGGGAATACCAGTCTACCGTCTCTTTTTCAAGGAAATTGGAGCCTATCAATGCAAGATATCTTCTGATGGGTGAAGTATAACCACCAAAAGTACCCGAATCGTATGCTCTACTGATTGGATTTGAAAATAGGTGAGTGAGGTTACGAAAACTCCCTGCTTCCCTAACAAACAAGACGTACCTTAATTTGTCCGGATCCGTTGTCGATAACCACCGGCTGATTCGTGATGACATCGTACGAGGAAGTCATGATTTGGCGCTTGTTTGCCCAAGTTTACACGCGATCTGTAAGAATTACAGGAATAAAGGCAGTTACAACGGAACGTAAGCTAGGAATTACATAAAAATACAGCGTTGAGAGTTGTTTCGGAACAAAAAAACTCGAACAGCAACAACGAAGCCTAATTTAGGAAGCGGATTTCAAATCTTGCGAAAGCTTTTGCGAGTACGATAGTCCTTGAGTGGCACGCGACTGCGCGGTAAACGCAGAACTACCGTAACCCGAAAATGATAATTTGAAAAAAGCTCCCGTTTAATTACAATTTTTCTAGTATTTTATTATGCCTATACGCAGAGCTTGCGGCTTATCACAATGCAAGCACAGTAAAATACGGTTTTGAGAGCAAAAGTTCACGTGCGCTAGTTGGAAGACTGACATCATCGAACACTTTCAGGATTACGGTAAGAAATGCAGTCAAACTGCAACTGAACACCGTAATTTTCGCGGAGTTCTGTTGATTTTGTGTTATCTCTTCCATTATTTATGCCCATATTTTCATAATATTATTTTGTAACTACTATTTTATAGATGGGCGGCCTCCTCTCGTCCGCGCCCTCCTCTCCGGTTTCCGGACAGGTCGAGGAGATCCTGCGCCGGCTCGAAACTACCCGAATCGAACGAGAAATCGCGATTCAAGAGGCGATCGAGAGACGGAGAAGGGCTTATGAGGTAAGGTACACTCTGACTTGACCTTCGGTGCAATTCACTCCATTTATGGGATCGACTTGAATGTTATCTATCCAATTTGATGCTCTCTCGTCTCCCCTTTCTTGCGTGCGAACCTTTGCAATGGGGCAGAACGGTGAAACATAAAACACCGTAACATGCTTTAGTCGCCATGATTTCTTCATGGTTCGTAGTATTGTGTTAATTCAGATTGCTCGTGAACGCGAAGCCTTCACATGGTGGGCGTCAGGGGGCGGCCTGACTTCAGTCTTCGCCGCACTCTCTTCCTACCACCACAGTAAGCACTACGTTTGCACACGCTTGATGTACAAGTGACGCTAATTTAAGGAGAGACTTTTATCAATGGAAAGAAGTTGAGAAAGTTTCAGAAAATCTTCTACACGTCCTACCGCTCGTGCCGATCGCGACATTTGTTGGGTACAAGGCACACTTGTGCTATGGGGAGAAGCAAAAATTGCTGAATGGTGAGTTCTGTTGGAGCATATATAAGAACTCGCCTCTATTTTGGCAAGCAAACGCAATCGTTGGGCAATTGTGCTTATTGTATTACCCGGGCTACTCTACAATTCAATGGTTTAGGTCAAATTAAGGCCGTCGCTTGACTTCTTTATATATAAATAGGCTAACATAAGGCTTGTCAATACTGGAATGCGTTTGAATGCATACCAACTGTTAATTGTTGACAAAATGAGTAGATTATAACAACGGAGCGGGTGCCCCTCTATAGCAACTCGCTTACAGTACGCTTTCAGTAATGACATTATGCTTTTAGTAGTTACAGTATGATTTTAGTAATAAATAAATTACTAATTACAATATGCTTACGGTAACTACAGTATGCTTTCAGTAACTGCCACGGAGCTACTTCGGTACGAGGCGGACACTCTGTCGACGGTTCCCCTCACCGCCGACGATGTCAGAAGGCGCGCTAAAGAGTTAGCGATGGCCAAGGAGTACTAGACCATTTGTAGGCTGTAGTATAGTGAGAAGCTTAGGGCGTTCTACAGTAATCTTTTTTTTTCAATTTTCGCTTATTAGCATTTAAGCGATTATTAGAATATTGGAATATCACCTTTAATCATGGAAGATGGCTGATGATGATGATCGGGGGATCGTTTTTTAAGAGCACGAACGAACTCATAGATTACTGTAGAATTCTAGTTGACAAATGTTTACTGTAGTTTGTGGTTATTGTTATTGTTGCTCTCATCCATACGGGTTCGCCAGATAAACGCTTATAACGCTATGTATTGTCTCATGACGGCTCGAATCTGTTAGTTTCAGAAAAATATTGATGTCTGGTCTTTGATCGTTGGAAGATGATTTTTATTCTGGCTTAGGATGGGTCAATCGGTCACAAAAGTCGACACGACGGCGGTAGAGCGATTGTACGATCGACAGGTACGGTATTGGGGGGCGGCACGGCACATTTATGTTAGTATTCTAGTGAACGGGAAATGATCGAGCCGTTGCATGCTCATTCCTCATAGGCCACCCTGTACCAACCAGAGTCGTTTATAAACATACGTGCGCAGCCTGATTTAGATATCCCACGAAAACACTTTTGAACGGGTGTCCGGGGGATATTATGGTAACTTCCACGTGTTTCCGGTTCAAAATACATAATTTCGGCAGCATTTTGTTCATTTATGGTTGAAAAGAACGTGTTTCCGATGATGAAGTGAGTTTTAACTTTAAAAAAGCACGGGTGTCCGGCTTAGAATGTAATATGGCTGCGCAGGTGTGCTTATAAAGGGACGTGAATCGTAGCTGAGTACTCTGTCCCTTTCCCATTCTTTTCTCATTCTTGCTTCATTCTTATAGATGGCCGATCGCCTCGCACTATCCGACCTGGAGTTTGTCAGACGACGAGCGGTCGAGGTTTGATCATTTGTAAAGATATACTATCCTGAAATATTAAATATTATATTTTTATCGGCATGCCCAGGCATGAAACAAAGGAGTGAATACAGATGCGGAATACTGTTTTACTGTTCTCGCCTACGCCTTATGTTTTGCTAAAACATAAATAGTGAATATTGTTCGTATTCACGCCCGAGGCTTTGTGCAATACAGGTTACGGTAGTTGGGGAGCATGAGTTATGACGGAATCAAGAAAGAATGACCGTAGACTGGTCATCATCACAAGCAAATAGCCTGAGATTATTGACGAAAACATTCCGTCAGTAAACGCTCACTCCTACTTCGTCTCGACTCTCTTCGGACATAGGAATGAGACTACTGACGGAACCTTTTCCTCAACCATATAGAATGCTCTGCCCTCTCAGCTGGCCGATCGCCGTGACTCGTTCCAGTGGGAGGTGCTGGCCGCGAGTACGTTCGCGGCGGTGCTCTTCATGGCCGGCTCGATCATGCGGCGAAAGGTCAGTTCGAAAGCTTTGTAAAATGTCCACCGTTTCTATGCTCTCTCGCCTCCACTCTCTTTATTTGGATGCTATGGTCCGTAGTCTATGGAGCATACATGGGCAACCCCTTCCCCGCGATATTTTGAGAAACGGACCTACCAGTGTACGAAATCAAGCCTACCAATTGAAAGTTAGTAGGTAATATAGGCCTACCAAAGTAAAATTCCAAAGAAATATGGGCCTCCCCACCCATACTTCCCGGTCCGTGCCCACGTATACGCTATGGAGTAGAACCTTGTATGATGGGTGGCCGATGAGCTCCTAGTTTTCGGTACTGGCAAGAGTACCTAATTTTTCTCTCCATTTTTATCATTTTTCTCATTCGCATTTCCTTGTGATCTGCATAAACTATGCTATACTAATGCATGAGGAGTAGGATATTTCGTATATTTCAGGACTTTGTCGTTCCACTCGTCCCGATCATAATGGGCGTGGGCTGTCGCTACGATGCGGCTTTCGGCGAGCACAGCAGCAGTATACGCGGTACGCAAACGAAAACCGGTTCATTTTTTTCTCCATTTTTCATGGTTACCTATGTTTGTGAGTAGGCTGGTAATCATATCTCTCATTCTCCAATGTGTTGTGAAAGCTAACCCTAATCAATGATCCGGTTTGCTACCCCTAACGCTCGACGTTCTGCTCCATAAGACAGATTCGTTTGCACATTTTAATTGGAGAGTGAAGGCGATAGTGCAACAGGAGGAACGGTGTGGACAGAGTAGAGTAAACCGTTCCGCCAGTTGCGTTTGGTTTCAAAATGCAAAAAAAATTAAAATTTGCAGCGGAGGCGGAGAAGCTGCTTGCTGAATCATCACAAACTTTGGGACGGGTCGGAGGATCGATTACGCTGCGTGAAGTAGACGCCGTACGACTGCAGCTGGCACCGTCATCTCTGTCCTTCGTTGACCACCCTTGTAGAATCGGCTAGAATATATCTCTAGGCAGTGAACGATTTATAGCGAGCACAGTTTGCATTCGAGTAGTCGGTGGGGAACTCGAAGTGGCACTCCTGTTCTTGAGTAGGCTTGGAATCGCTACGCGAGACAGTGTGTGTGAAATATTACTATTATATGAAAAGGAGCAGTTTCGAGAGCTCTAGTAGGCATGCAAAGCGAGCGAATCGCTTTACCAATCCTGGTATCTATGATTAGTTGCATTTGTTAAGCGATCGCTGTACAGTAATGACGCCCAATATGCGGCAAATTGACACTCCCCAATTGTCGCTCGCACATCGTTGCATCTGAAATTGGAACATCGCTCAGACAGCCGTTTCTCTCCCTTTTGCCCCATCTCGTTATACGATGGGGGCGAGGGAGAGGCAGCGAGCGAGCGAGAGAATTGATAGATGGACTCGGTCGCCTCCTTAGTTAGTCCCCCTTGGCACACCCATCGTTTACTCATTTCACGGAATAATTTGCTCCCGCTGCTGCTGGTAGCGCGATAGGTGTTGGCAAAAGGGGTGGCGAGGCGTTATTCATCACATATGGTCGTCAAAATGCAACATCACTAAGGGATCTCGTATTCGCCAGTGTTGCAACACCACGCAACTGCGCAACACTGGTATGCACACCGCTAGAATATGTCGTTGTCAATTCGTATCTTTATATGCTTTATTTCACTGCATTCTGGCCCTCATCAGCAGCTGTATTTCCAGCCCAGAAGGCTAGTGAGGCACCTCATGAGGGAGCTGTCAGCAACAATGTCGTATCGTAGCGATCAATCTTGTGCGCCCCCCCCCCCCTTCTCGACAACATTTGCATAATGAGCTCGAAGTGTGTGTATGTGTGGGAGATCACTCACCCGTCCCCCGCACCTCATTCATCAGATAACGCACGCTACTCAAGACGTGTGTCAAAGAGTAGCTTAGAAGAGAAACACTGAACAGGGTACCGTCGAGCATACAGAGTAACACGGGACACAGCGCGAATGGCACGATAAATGCAATCGTCATAAATGTAATTATATAATCATGGGTTGGTCGTTGGCGGCGGCGGCGGCGCCGGCGGCGGCGCTCTCGTTGCGGATCGTCGCACCGACCGGCTGCGTTATGGAGAAGAGCGGAAGCATGTACGGCGACATGTTCTTGCACGCCTGCAATGGGCTGCTTTCAGCCAACCAAGGCTCAACGATGGGAAAAGCTTGTCCTATTCGTATGATTCACTCGGCAACACACACACACACACACACACACACACACACACACACACACACACACACACACACACACACACACACTTGTCCTGACAATAAGAACAAGAACAGGGGCATTGACAATTTTTTAGATTGAATATAGTGACGCCATAAGTACAATCTTCTACGCTTTAAGAACAAACCTGAACCCGTGGATACTTGGCGTTCGGTCGGCGGCCGCGGGGGACCCGCGATGCGGCGAGAAGTCGCTCGATCGAGAAGTCGTGGCGGTCCTGAGGAAATATCCTATTGCTGACGAAAACGTCGCCGTCAGTAAACGTTCATTCCGACTATGTCGACACTCTCTTCATACCGCGCCGCTGTCTCGTCGCGAATAGAACTGAGACAACTGGCGGAACGCATTCCTCAACTGTATCCAGCTGGTCTCGAGGAGCATCTCTTCCGGAGTGACTCTGTGTGCAGTGTCCGCTCTATCGCGCGGCTTGCTAATCGCCCCCCTTATGCTAGAATAAAGGTCGGAATGCTGGCGGTGGGTTCTCTCTCGCTACTCGTCTCGTCGTACCTCCTTCACGTGCTCCACCGTCCTGCCGCCCTCCACCGTCGGTCCCTTCTTGAGCTGCTCGCGCTTCCTCCACTTGGCTCGGCGGTTTTGAAACCACACCTGAATGCTGGTCTGAACGACGACTCGTGTTGTCGTGCTGCTGCTGTGAATCACCCGTCACAAGCTCTTGTTCTAAATCCGCTAAACATGGCGACCGCTGCACGCTTCGTGGATGCAGCGTAGCTTTGCTAGTTTTGACGCGGAAAGCGAGCGCGGGGGCCGGAATCTATTTCTGCTTTGGGGAACGGGGACGGCGGTTTGTCTTACTCACGGCGGGAATGGGCGTGCGCGACAATTTGTTAGCCGCGTAATCTGGCAACAATCGGCGATGGTGGTGAATTAACGCGCAGTTCCCCAGGGCAAGGGACCGCGGGAAAACATCTAAATCGATAAGGGGGGCTCAGATTTGCCTTTTTTTAAGATTCTAGAAGTGCAATCCCCGGTTCCCTGCACGCATTCCTCAGATACGGTGGCGGCATTCTCCGTCATATCTCTTTCCCTCTTCCGCATTCGGAGAAAGCGGAGCGAGAGAGCGAGTGAAACATAATCATTGCGGCGGCGTATCAATCTGCGAGATACGTCCCTGGAGTCCCGAATAGAGGGGGGGGGGGTGGGGGGAAACAGGAAGAAGGCTGGCTGGGGTAGGAGGAGGAGGGGGAGAGTCATTATGGGGAAGTTGAGACGGCGTGACTTATCGCCCGAGGCTATCGCGAGTAGTAGACTGACGCTTGTGGAAGATTTTACTACTAATAGAGATAGCTGGGTTGGGAGGAGGGGGGGGGGAAGGGCTGATGTCTGAGGGGTTGCGTTTACGAGACTGGTCGTCGGGGTTAACTAATAGCAAACCTACGAGCAGTCGAATGCTATTTAGTGATGAAGCTATGATCAAAGACGCATTTGTAATGGAAAAGCTCTCTGAAAGCCAAAATCTAACCTGAACTCGTGACTCGAGCAGGTCCAGCTTGAGTGCGAGGGCCTCTCGCATGTAGACGTCAGGGTAGTGGCTGGTCTGGAAGACTTATATAGATCGTTGTTTTCTCATCGGGCATAGTATCCCATTAGTTGAATTAAGCTGCGCGAGTAGGCATTTCGCCGGTTTCATATTATTGACGAAAAAGTTCCATCAGTAAACTCATTCCTACTTTGTCTGCGCTCTCTTCATACCGCTTCGCTCTCTCGTCCGAAGTAGGAATGAGACGACTGATGGAACATTTTCGTCAAGGATAGTGCAGGTCACCGGGTTCTCGGCTGGTCAGGGAAAAGGCCTCAAAGGCCGAACCTCGAAGGCGTTCTCGAGTTCCTCCAGCTGCCAGCTGGTGAAGTTGGTCCTCGTACGGCGACGCTTCGCGTCCGATGGCAAGTCTTCTGGAAGAACGACGAGAGTAGCTATAGTGGATTAAGAAGATCCCCGTCGTAAAATCATTGCGAATATCTGGCGAGAGAATGTGTAAAAGTGAGAGAATTAGACGCATTTTGGAATCAAAGTAACGGAGGGACCGGTTTATTCCACTATAGTCATTAGGCACATTCTTCCCGCGCCCGGAATGCTGTGAATTGTTCGGGATCTGTTGGCTAGCCATGGATTCCCGAGTTGGACTGGACTTCAAGACTGTTGGTATACTGCGCCTGGCCCACCTCACTCTACCGCATTTTAAGTTGTATTCCGAAGAAAGAAGAAAAAAACATCTTTGTATGCTATCACTGAGGCTCCAGGTGAATGATAGGTCTTCTTATCTTGCGCTGGATAAAGCATGTATATCAAACGACCCCGGAATGGTGTCTGTCTACCTCCGTCGGGTCCGTCATCGTCGATGGGTTCCCGACTGGTGCTCCTCGACGAGGTCGCCTCCTCCAGTCCGACGGCGACGATCGACGAGAGCGCGGCCACTGCTCCTGCACGAGAATTCGACGGTTATTAGAAGAAAGTTTTTATTGACATAGTTTTCTATATTATAAAAATGATATGTTTCACGATGAGTAGATGAGCCTACATGGACATTATGCTGATGACAAGCATAATCAGCAAGAAACGCGGATCACTTGCTCTACTACTAAGGATTCTCAGATATGGTTGAGCCGAGCGTTCCCGTCAGTCGTCGGTTTCCGATGAGACACAGTGTTCTATATGTTAAGCGAACGAGCCAAAAAATGTTTAGCATACGATGTTTTCCGTGCGAAAGTTCTTACCGAAATCAGGGTTATTTTTCGGGGCATCTCTTTCGCTTTACATTTTCACTGTTGTCAGAACACTGTGGAGAGAGCGGAGCGGTGTGAAGAGAGTGCAGACCGGGTGGGAATGAGCGTTTACTGGTGGAACTTTTTCGTTTATTTTTTTTGCGACATGCCTCGGCTTCTGCGTATGATTTTCAGTGTTACAATTAGAAGACTGCACGGTGGATTGTGCCAAGTGGACGTACCGTTAACGGTTCCTAGTTGATGCTTCCAGTACTCGTTCCAAACAGCCGACACGTCCAGGGAGCCCATGACCAACTAACTGCGTATGAACCCTCAGGCGAGCTGGACTAGAAGGAGGAGGAGGGATTCCATTACGGTCGTCGACGAAATTTCTTTAGCCAACCCGGAGGCTCCGCCCCCTTGGCAATGGCAAAGAACCAATGAGGGAATAGACGGGGAGAAGGCGGGGTTGGAAGAAGGGGCGAGAGGAGGATGGTTAGTTGATTGCACTGGGAATCTGACAGCGAGGGAGTGCATGATGGACGGGAGGAGAGGCAGCGAAGAGGGAATGAGGTGGGAGAGATGGACAAGATTGGCAGAGAAGAGGATGAGGCCGGTGGCAGCATGTGCAACACATGCAGTTATGGCAAATATGTCGAAATTGAAAAAAATACTATCGCAACACCTCGGACTGAGCGGGTTTTCTGACAATGCGGAAGATTTGGAGTCCTAGACCTCTCCTATATATCCACCTTACCCGTTTTGGACACCAATCCGCTAGTCCCGTCCAAAGGTGAAAAACCGACAACTACATAACCATATCAGAAAGTAATAAACAAATCGTTATGAAATGTAAAGTGATCGGCGTGAGAGTCAGATGAGTTATTTTTGGGTCTTTTCGCGCATATGCCCCCCCCCACTCTCCCTCCCCTCACGGGGGCAGTCCATCTGCCCAGTTTCTCATACACACTTGCGCACCGCATAAAATTAGCCGGACATCATTGTTCCCCGAGGAGAAATGGAGAGGGTATTGCAACATGCTCGTGCTTACAATTAGTGAGCATTAGCACCATCCACAATGATCAGTCAATTTAAACTTTATTTTATTCAAGCAAACTGATAGGAGCCTACACTTTTTTATACTTTTTTATATTTTTAAATTTTTTCACACATTTTATAGTGCTACAAACACTTTATGTCATGGGTCTGAGATGAGATGGGATGAATCCGTCATCCGGAACTCAATCGCAAACACAGCTTAAGCCATGTCTGAAATAGGATGTGCTCCGGGCCAATTCATTGTGTTCGCCAATTGGCAGTACGGGGAATGGGGAGATATATAGAGAGACATTAGATCCGCTGGTGTCTTCTCGTCTAAATTCAAATTAGTCTTCTGATGGAATATGAAGCCCCAGAATGGGAAGGAAATGGAAGAAGAACAAACAGTGTGTAATACGGCGGACGAATGGCCTGCTCGACTCTGGAGTAGTCTAGATATTGAAAGTTAGCATGGGTCTGATTTTGCAACATCTTGACATTAAGGAACTAATGGTGAAAATGATTTGTGGGTGATTTATAGACACATCAAATCGGCGCATTTCTTTATGATTATATCCCCTAAAATCTCTCAGATGAGCCCAGCAGTTGGAAAATGTTCTGAAAGCAGTGCAAATGCAAACAAACAACCAAAAATACCCCTGATTTTGATAGGAACTTTCGCACGAAAAACATTCTGACTTAGGCATTTTTGGCTCGTTCACTTAGCATTTAGAACATTGTGGTGGGCCACGATTACCGCTCATAAGAGACTCCTTAGGACGTCTCAATTCCCTAGAGGCTGCTCCATAACAAATCAGCCAGCGAATATGCGTTATAGATGAAGACCCCGTCTACTCTCCCACTCTGCCTTCCTCTCTTAGCCCTAAATCTCTCGGGAGAGTCCGGCGGGCGAAAGTGGAAACACTTTTCTCGTTCTCGCACAAGACTACTGTAGGCTGTGCGTAAACAACCCCCAAATAAGAACAACGGACCTTTATCGTGATATGGGTATTTTGAACACTCTTAACGGGGAGACAACGCGTATGTGATGTACCCGTGGGCAGAATTAGCTCCTAGGCAAAGATGCTGACTCAATAATTTGACTTTCTAAGCTTCTACAATCTAAACTAATTAAAGATATTCTTGATGTGTCCTCTGTCCTCCTGACCATCATACTGCATTTCCTTTGTGAAGTCACATAAATCTATCTATCTATATCTATCTGTTAGCTGGGGACCAACGGAGGCAGAGGCGGGTTGGGCCCCGCAAGGCACGGTGGGGTCTTCACGCGAATCGCTACCACCTGCAATTACTTTTTTAGCAATTATAAAATAATTTATCTACAATAATAATTTATACTGAGCAATAATAATGGAATAATTTACGTGCGTGGTAGCTAAAAATTGCTGGAAAACAGGGGTTAGCGCATGATTTTCAATATCTGTGTGCACCACTGAAACAAAAAAACGACCGTGCTACAGTACAGCCGAGGAGTATTTTCACGGAAAGTAATGTAATGGCGTTTGTGGCAAACTTTGTACATCTTGGAATGTATTACCGGTGGCCTGTCGGAAGGCGGCGGCGGCGGTTCGGCGGTGGTCGGTGAGAGGTTGGTCATCGCAAAGATGCTGGCATCAGGCGCCACCCGGCCGCGGCCTATCATGGTCGGTGCTGCAGAAATGCGGTTTTGATAACATATTGTCACGTATAATAGTTGATAAGGTTTCAAGTACTGTGATTTCAATGTAATACTGACATTTCGAAAGACGCGTTCACATTCTCAGAAAAGTGAGAACGAATACACGCTTTGGTTAGACTCATTTGGATACCGGTCCACAGATCGTCGTGATAACGGCATAAAGCTGTAGCTGTAAAAGAAGGATTACCTATGGACGAGTCCTCGTGGCTACTGCTCGGTTTGCCCGAGGAGAGGATGGAGGAGAGCGAGAAGCCCTGTCGGGAGACTTGGTTGACGCGCTGAACAGACAGTGAGAGGGTGTTTTTTTTTAATTGAAATAAACACTATTTATTACAGTTCTGCATGAGAGTTCTTATGATGAGTATGGGCTAGGGCCGTCGAATCGAGTCTATTTATGGTTATGTTTCATGTATTCCATAAATCAAGCAATACCCTAGTTATACTGGACCAGATGAAAGATAACCGTAAAAAGGACCCGATTCGACGGCTTTAGTATGGGCAAGCGCAATGAAACAGAGAATGTTTATATAGCCTTCTGCCACTCATTAGCATCAAAATGAAGTGGCGCGTTAAGGTCTGATCCTGCGGTATTCGCTTGTTATACATATTTCTAGAAGGTGTATACTTTGGCAGACATCGCAAGGTATAATTATGCCTTGGGCCTATAGCCTATGCATATGTAGCGTCGAATCGCCCAGAGACAGCTGCAGTATCTACTAGCACCAAATCAGCTGTTCTCTCGAACTCAAACTATGGGGCTAATCGATAAATGTGGATTCTGATACAGAATCTGTGGAAAGCATTGCGTTGCTTCGTACATTGCAAGACATAATGGGGACAATACTGCGAATGGCGGTACCATACTATGCCAAATTATAGTGCAATTACGCGGTCCGTCTGTCACTTTTACTCCAAAACGCGTATAGTTCTCTCACTTTTGCATACTCTCTCGCTCGCCTGATATTCGGAATGATCCACTGACGGATCGTTATATCATATATTATATAGAGTATAATCGGTTCCTACCGGCGGTCGCCCGTTGCGTAGATAGCGCGCCTTGAGTCGAATGTACCACCGGGCACGAGCAACGACCACCAACATGAGCACCTGCGAGAGTTCGCTTGATCGATCCATCCACACACTTGAATAGCTGGCGGAACTGTTCGAATGAGAAAACGGTCGCTGGTGTACAGCGAGAACGGAGAATTATTGACGTCCAGACTCGCTTCATACCGCGGGAACGAACATCATCCTCTACCGTACCTCTATGGAAGAGGCGATGGGCAGCGCGATAAGCACGGTTCGCGCCACACGATCCGTGTCGTCGATAGACGAGTGCTGAATAAAATCTTTCTTACTTCTCTTCACTTTGATTTCACTATGATTGCAACGCTTTGGAACTCTTCTCGCTACGTGCTGGGCGTCTAAATTCCCGCGTAATTTAGTGTCAGTGTGAATTATCCGCATATTCAGAAGAGCAGGTGGCGGGAGATCTGTGGCCTTGGCGCGTTCTCAGGCCAGCAACGCATTCGCGTTCTGAGAAGTGTGACTTCACGTTTCAGCTGTCCCCCCTCGTCGAAAGGCCGTCAAAAGGTTGCACGGACTGTGGGAGAAAGCTTTGGCCTCTAGGAGGAAGTCCCGACGAGACATCAACGTCGTAATGGATAATGGCCAAAAAGCGAGTGCTATCCTCATTAGATGCTCATTAGGATGTTCGGTCTTTGTGATGGTTCTCTCTCATGTTCAATTGATAATGATCATATCGGGTGGCGAGCAAAGCATAACCATCAAAATTACCCAAAATGGAATGTTCTAGTTCTCGTCGCTTCTCAACTGTGGTGTCTGATATTTATGTGAGGTGACTAATTGCAAAAAAGAACTCTTGTCTCTCACATTGTCGCGCGCCAAAGATTGCGCTTACAATTTGCGCATGATACGGGGAAAATATGTTATTGCAGAATGCATTGTTTTCGCACGACTGGCTACAGCGTATTGTGAGCAGCTCATAGAATGCAGGCTTTGCCAACGTGCGGATAAATAGTACGCTGTTGCAATGCGTTGTTTACTTTAATCTGCTAGTTGGTCGAACGAAGCATTAGTGTGCCCTCTCCTCGCCCCCTTTTTCGTTCAGGATAACACATAGATGGGCCAAGGCTTGCTAGAGAACTCTCATGCCATATGCAGTGGAATAAAAAGATCCGTCTGAAAATTCACCACGAAATGCACTTGAGGAATAAATTCCCCATCCTGCTTGGGAATAATTCCCCAAAAAGTCGATATTTCCCCAGCCGGCTGGTGAATTATTCCCGAAGTGCAAATCGTGGGGGAAATATTCCCCAGAAATTTCTCTGAGTGTAGTGATGTACCTGATCGGAGACTATCTCGCCGACCGCGATGAGGGCGGTGATGGTGTTGACGGAGATCATGAAGCAGTGAAAGACGAAGAACGGCATGACTAGTCGGACCTATAAATAACATTTTTAAGTATTATAATTTTTACTAAATAAATATTTGCTTGTAAATATATATTATAGTCGCGTTTTGGGGGAAAAACACCGTTTCAACATCAATGTCATCAACGTTGCCCAGCATGCAGTTGGTGTTGATGAAACGACAAGTTTGAAAAAAAATGAACGTGATTTTCCAATTTCGGTGCTTTTTGCTTCTTATTCTTCTAATATCCTCATTATCAGAACACAATGTTGATGCGATCTATGGCTAACATGCGGAAAGTCTCAAACTTGGATGCACATTTTGCTGTGATTCTTTATAGGACTCCCATTTAGAGAAGCCTGATAGGCGCAACTTATTTCCACTTGCCTGCCCCCTAGCTAAGCGTTATAATAGCTTTCTTCATGCAGGCCTTTTACGCTTGAGTGCAGTAAGAAGTAATCATAGGTACCTTGTGCAAATAACTGTAACCAAAGCGACATGTTTGTCAGCTTCCGGTTGCATAAAATTGCAAAAATTGCTACTACCGCTGTGCTTTAGTATAGTAATTTTCTCAATCTGAGTCAGGCCTACCGTCAAGCTAGTAAATTGTGGGCCGTGTTTGAAACACTTGAAACAAGGCCATATCTCGGCTGGGAAAGGTCGTACAGAGTTATGGTTGGAATTTTTGGAATTCTCAGGACGAGATCTACTTGTGTATCAAGTTTGGTGATGATTAGACAACTTTAAACCGGTTAAAACGGCTTTTATCTTAGAAATTCTCGCTATCCCTGTTCGAACCTCTCCAATGCCACATTTTTACGTTTTAAAGGTCTTTAACCTTGAGGAATCGTTACCAAACTTGATACACAAATATATCTCGTCCTGAGGATTCCAAAAATTCCAACCAGAACTCTGTACGACCTTTCCCAGCCGAGATATGGCCTTGTTTCAAGTGTTTCAAACACGGCCCACAATTTACTAGCTTAACGGTAGCGTGGTGAATGCGGATAATCGGTTACTCTAACTCTAAGACGGAGATCGGACTTTCCCCGTAATACCACCTAAGCGGAACTAACAGCTTTCGATGATTGCGTAGCATTAATAGCTAATGGAAAGACAATGGTGCTACGCAGACGATATCTATGGACGGAAGCCGGTCATAATCTTGTTTGTCTCGCTTTGTGCGCAAGCGTCCGTAGCCCATATACGGGGCGAATGCCAGACGATAGCATACTTTTTTCCGTCTCAAGCGCAAGACGCATTAATCACCTAAAATAGTGCGCACAAGGCCTTGACGCATAAATTAGCGACCACAGGACAATACAATATTACGCCCTCAAAGTTGGCAGAAAGGAATACTATCGGCGTGAATCACGTTTATGGGTGATAAAAAAAGGTTCGTCAGTGGTCAATGCGGAGAAAGAGGAAAGAAGAGAGTGCAGAGAAGTAAGAATGAGCGTTTAAATACATGCGGAAAGTTTTCGTCAATAATATTACACACAGAAAAATATGTATAAAGGATTGAATGTATTGGGGGTAATGTATAGCTCGGAATACATAAATGTATACGCACGTATACATAGGGCCCCTCCCAATACATTCATTGTATTCTGTGGTATACAATAATGTTGTAAGTACGTTTTTTAACGGATTGTATGCATTCTATGTCATACATATTTTTCTGTGTATACCCGTGAGTTTTGAAGTGCGTACAGCAGGGTTGCGTGAGCAAAGGTACCCGTCACGAGGAAGATGGAGAACCTGAAAATAGCCGAATAAATTATTTTAATGCTGAATTAAGTTGATTAAAATTTGTATGTTGACTAAAAATTTTCTACACCCTTGGCTCGTAAAGTATTCAAAAGAAAGATGGACTGCTCAAACTAAAGCAAGAGCGGCTGGTGCCCGCGTGTATCTCGTTTAGCCATGATCAAAGTAAATATTATAGATCGGTTCTCCTTTTTCACAAGTCCAATAAACGCAGCTACGCCTTTCAGTCTAATTTGCGTCGGTGCTTCCATGGAAGTCGAATGCGGCACGATAACGGAAAGCTTGGTTACGTAGGCAACTGGTGGGATAGCGAGAATGGAACTCGTCTCTCTATTTCGGGGCACAACTCTCACTAGTACTGGACTCTCTTCTTGCGTTGTCTGCACTCTCTTCATACCGCTTCGCTCTCTCGTCGAAAGCAGGAATGAGGTGACGGAACATTTTTCTCAACAAAAAAGAGTGCTCACTAGGCACAGTCTAGAGTTCCGCTAAACGCTCGCTCAACAACACTAATTACCTTTGAATACAATCTCAATCTAACCAATACAACCTTTGCCCCCCACGAGTCTCCTATCACTTGAGTTGATTGAGGTTATATTGCTGGTCGCCTTTTCAATCAACTCCTCATTCTTCATTCACAGAAAATTAAAATTGGTGAAATTTTTCTATTCATGACAGGGACGCGACTGCTTTTCCAAAAAATCAACCAAGAATAACCGCTTTTCATCGAATTTCAAGAAAGCATAACCGCTCTCATCGAATGTCAACCAAGAATCATAGCCGACGATGAACGGCTCCTTTTGGACGGCTATAGATACACTGAGCGAAATTACCCCAGCTTTACGCCTTATGGGGTAAATTTTACACCGACTGGCTGGGGTAAATTTGAAATTACCCCAGATGGCTGGTGTAATTTCAAATTTACCCCAGCCAGTCGGTGTAAAATTTACCCCATAAGGCGTAAAGCTGGGGTAATTTCGCTCAGTGTAGTGCCCACCCGCACAAGGCGATCACGTCGATGGCCGTCTCGTGGCGCCACCACTCAAAGTAGGCGACGCCCGACCCCGCCAGACCGACGATCGAGAACAAACCTGGAAGATCAAAGATCAAACTAGAGATCAGAGATCAAACTGGACTGAAGGGATCAAAGATCAAAGATCAAGGGATCGAAGATCAAGAGAATCACCCACCGAAGGTGCCCGTAAAGATGGCGGCCAGCTTGCAGTGGACGAGGCCGAAGAAGTAGAACATGTCGAGGTGTTCGTCGAACTCCATTCGGGACCGCCCCTGGACACGGATTTTTTAGGGTAGACTCGTATGCAAATTAGGAGAGTGGAGGTGAGAGAGCATGGGCATTGGAGAGGCGCAGAGACTGTCGCAATTGGGAAAAATTGCAATGCTATTCTTTTGTAGTGTTGTGCAAATGATACATAACATGAAAATGATAGGATCTCCTCTTTTCCTCCATCTAATTTTGCTCTATATGATAGGACAGGGGGCGGCCGTCACATGACAAGAGAGTTTCACGAACACGACCGTTCATATGAAGGAATCGCAGACATTGAAAATGCATTAGGCACGGCACACTCAGTTCGCGATAGCTAGCATTTAATTGTCAAAAAATTAAAGATTTTTGTATTTTCTTCGGTTTGATAGTGTTCCACCTTCTCCAAATATTGCTAGTTTCTAAATAAAAATAAATAAATTGGAATATATATTGAGATAATCACTATTTAAGTGCATTTTTAGCGGTGTACGGTACCGTAGTTTCAGAGTGTGCCGTTTTTAGATGTAGGTCATGAACGTACGTGACGAATGATAGAAGATGAGAGTATCATCTAGATGACACTGTCATCTAGACGATACTCTCATGGCCGTTCCACCTCACTCAATGAGCTTGAATGGTCGCCTCTTTCCCAATCCGATCTCTTTCAATCTGTTTCTGATGCAAAGCGCAGAAAACTACTTGGACGGGTGCTCTACAACTGAGCTACACCCCCGATGTGATCCTCGCCCTTCTTGGGGCTACTCCTGCCTCTACCTCGCGCTTGCCTTCTACGGGTCTACGGGTTGCTTCCTTACAGAGTCTCTCATAGATGATCATTTCATTCTCTTCCCTCCACATGAGGCGGTGAAGATGACAGTCTCATCTAGATGAGGCTATCATCTTCGCCTGAGATAATAATAATAATAATAATTTATCGACGCACTGAATGCGTAATCTAGATGAGAGCTTTCATTCTTTACTATCATGTTTGCGGTGTTATTTATTTGCACAACACTATTCTTTTGTTCTTCGCACGCCCGCACGGACCTTCCGTAAACAATAAAGATGGACAAAAATGTATTAGTATATAGACTTGGAAATATGAATATATTTACTCCAAAATATTATAGCAAGTATCGAAAGAGAATTGCTAAATTACTGTAGGAAACGTAGCGAGACAAGAACATGCAATGTCTGCCGGTGAAAAGAATAGTAGATACAATTTCAGCTTACTAGCCGAAAGACTATTGAGTACGGTGACAAGCGCAAGATACATAGCAAGATACAAATAAAAGAGCGTCTGTCTAGCGCAAAAATGTATTGCAATTGCCACACGACATTCATGCGGTTTCGATATTGTACGTGTGAATTGCTTCGGGAAAGCCAGAATCACTAAATTTGCACTTGATAAAGGTACAATTTGAATCTCGAAATTACAATTTTTCAGCTGTCAATGGCTTTTTGCTGTGCTTTGCCTGTCTAAGAATGATAACCGATAGAGTGTGGCAACGTGTAAATATAAGCTTTTGGTAAACATCGTTCACTATATTTTACGTATCTAGCTTGACGCATGAAATGATACAATGTACGGAACATAGGAGCTTCTGTTGCGACCTAAAGAGAATAGAGGCGCAAGAAGGAAGCTCCGCCCCTTTTCACAGTAGAGGTTTTCTAGTCGAGAGAAGCGATAATGCCAGCCTTGCCTTGATAGATGCAGAGCTCTGCGTATGCGATCTCTAGTCCTAAGTAGCTTGTTGTAGAAAACAACTGAACAGACTAGGAAGACTTATAGACGGTCAAGCGTTAGTCAAAGTGAAAGTAACACAACCAGGAAAGAAGAGAAATATGCTGTGAATCGAGGCGGGGATCGATATGAGTTCGCACAGAAATGTCGTGAGCTGGAGATTATCTACATTACACCGACGGCTTGCCTGCACTTTATGGAGATGTGGGGGCGAACATGGGAAAGTATCATTCGATTTTACTAAGCACTGCACATCTGCTAAGGATAAACAATTAGAAAAAAACGCTGCGGGATAAAACGTATACGAGAGGAGGACTTCTTAGCGAGCGAAGGCTGTTGTAAGCTTATTTGTGCCGACGCGTACGATTAATATGATTGCCCCAGGCACTGAAGCCGCAATCTTATGACACTATAGTAAATTAAAAAGATTCGTCTGAAAATCATTCCGAATATACGGCGAGAGAGTGTGCAAAAGTGAGAGAATTAGACGCATTTTGGAAAGGCAGAAACTGACGGATCGGTTTATTCCACTATATCTGTACACCCGAGCATACGTACGAGTATACTGACTTTCGTTGTAGTGAACAACAAGCTGTTCTAACAAAGTAGACAATGGACGATCATAGTTTTTTAAGTGAAAATGTGTCGGGAAGGCTTTTGTAAATTGTCGAGTGCGTGGCTTAGAGGGGGTAGAGTAAAGCCATGCAGGCGATGCTGTTACCCAGGGTTACACAGCACAAGACTGAGCCTCCAATTACATGCTTACTTACCGGTGTAGCGAGCGTGATGTGTCGCTAAACTCAGTACAGTAACCAGCCACTATATAGTTAGGCGTGTGCTGGATTTGCATTCCAAGCTTGCGCTGAACGTCCGCGTTGGGTTTACATTTAGCTTATCTATTAGGAATATCGCCAAGGTTCGGAAAGTTCACGGTCTACCAGGCGGCTATAATGTTAGCACTAGTGGACAGCATAAATATTTATATCCTTTGTGCCCCTCCGCTTCACTTCTTCCTATGCCATCCTCAGTTCAGGAAGTGGTCAATCCCCCCCCCCCCCCTTGCACTCGATATTGTCCACTGAAAATATAATTGAGTTTCAGCTCCGACCCGTAGTGGGGGGATAATGGAAAATATAGCCCACGGCGGAAGTATAGAGCTAATCTAGACAGGCGTTGAGCTAGTGAGTTGGTATGACGTGCTGTGGTTCGCAAGCACTTGTTTTGCGCTGATTCGATGCGTCTAAGCCCCTAGCTATCGAGGCGACAAATTCGGGGTTGGGCTGGATGACTTATTGCCCTTCTACGCAATTTCGAGGTGGGCGTTGGGCCTAATGTCATGGTATGTCCTTTAGCGCACAATCGTCGTTCAAGGATTTGACCATTACAGCCGGATTAGGTGGCTAATCCGCCGTGCTGCATGACTTTCCACCGTTCACATCATCAGCATAGCCTTTCCTAATTATTTTCGAATGATAAGCCTGGTTTGTGAAAAAGGTGTTGTGCACGTTTTCTCTGTCATTAGTGGGCAAGCAACGAAAGCCAATGCTTCGTGCCAGAAATCGATATTACAAAGAACTCAGTTATAGTTTATGAAAATGTGGCCCGCCAGTTGTCACTATCTGTATTTAGCACAGCCATATGAAAATAGTGGAACAAAGTAGGAATGAGGACACTGATATGGAACTCTTTCGCCAGTAATATTGAACGTTATCTATACCGGGATACTGGACTACGAGGCGAAATGAAGCCGTTGAGGGGCGCCTATCGAATAACAGAGCGCGCGTGCGTCAATGGGGCGACTACGACATATCCCGAGATGCATGGGGGGCGGCTATGCAATCGTGAATGATATCAGGAAACGTAGCGCTATATAACTTATTGTCAAGTAGCTCTACAGCTAAAACAAGGCTAGCATCTTAACAAGGTTCTGCTAGTGACGTATTTGTTAGACGAAAAGATATGAAGTATTCAAGCAATGGAGGCTCTTCAAGCGAGTTTGCGAGATAATTGTGCGGAACATGTATATAAATTTACAGTGGAGGACACGCATGATATTATAATATTTCGGTTGGCATACAAATTTTATTGAAGTAATTTGGAACGAGAGTGCGACAATGAATATGCGACCACGAGCACTTCTGCACCATAGGTAATCGTTGTCCGTACACTCCTTTCCAGAAGTACGAATCGAGGGCTGGGAGAGTAAGTGAGTGTGCAAGCTGACTACGAGAGGATTGTATAATTGGAAGCGTATTGATAGCTCATTTAGCAGGAATGGGAAAAGTTCCTGGAAGCCCGGTGATGCCACGATGAACACAAAATGAGGCTATGCGTATCTAGGAACATGCATCTGTGTCGCTAGCTTCGACGAGAGCCAAAACGAGGATGGCCTAACCAAACGTTCGGACTTTGGGCAGCAAACGAATGATACGATAATTGATATTAATAAAGACAAGAGAGACGAGAGATATGCCTTAGATAATAGAAGAAGAGCAACCGAGAAGACGGGGTGCCTCTTCTTTCTTTGACTGTCTCTACTTCGCTTAGGCCTTCCATCCTTCGCCCGAGTCCCTCCCCTCCCCCTTTCCATTCCTTTTCAAAGGTTTCCCTAGCAACAGTCGAGAGATTAGAAGTTTAACTGTTATGGTTGAGGAAAACGACTCGGTTAGTTACGAACATTCACATTTCCTCCAAGCGGTATGAAAAAGCTTCCGACGATGTAAGAATACGTTCACAAACGGAGATATTTCACCAATATTCGGGTTCAGATCACTATCAATTAATCAATTTATTCCAATCTCAAGGCGTGGGCCTGTTGGGTGCATTGGGATAGGAACAGGTCATTGTCTTCTCGTATCGCAGCCATCCACCGAGTCCCGAGTGCTTCACTCATATCATCTCTCCACCTTCTCTTGGGTCTTCCTCGCTTTCTTAGCCATTCCCTGGGCTGCCATTCCGTCATTCTGTTCGCCCATCTCTCTCCTTCCATGGTAACCACCCTCTTCGCCCACATCCACTTCCTCTTCATGGCCAAGACCCTCACATCCTCCAGAGGGACTTTCCTTGTCAGCCATTCATTCGTTCTCCTGTCCAGTAGAGTTGTCCCTGCCATTCTTCTCATCATCGCTCTTTGCATGGTCACAAGTCTTCGACGATCTTGTAGACGAGTTGACCAGCATTCCGATCCGTATAGCAATGCAGGGACCACGCACATTCGGAACACTCGTGTCTTGTACTTCATCATTACTCGGCGGTTCATGAGGAAGTCATAGAAGCGATTGAATGACTTCCACGCACTTCCGATCCTCCGGCCAATCTCCAGTGACCTGTTGAGGTCAAAGGAAAGTCTTGATCCGAGATAGATGAAGCTGTCAACGTAGCTAATCTGCTGACCATCCACCACCATTGGGACTTGTACGCGATTGGTCATGGCATGGGTCTTCTTCACGTTTATGAACAATTCGCTCTTCTTACTTTCACTCGCCAGCTGCTGCAGCATTAGGGAAGACTCTGCTGCAGAGTGGGAGACAATCACGATGTCATCTGCGTATCGAAGGTGGTGGAGACGTCTGCCATCTACGTTGACTCCGAGTGCCTCCCATTCGAAATTCCGGAATATCTCTTCGACGACGGCTGCAAACAGGGATGGTGATAGAGGGTCGCCCTGTCGCACTCCTCGCCGTACGTCGATTTCTACACGCTCCCTTCCCACTCTAGCGAAGACCTTAGCGGAGTTGTAGATCTTCTGAAGGAGGGCTACTAGTCGGTTAGGGACGCCGTGCCGGACTAGAGCCCCCCATACCTTGTCGAACTCAACGCTGTCGAAGGCCTTCTTGTAGTCGACGAAGGTGAGGTAGAGTGGGAAGTTGTACTCAACTGAGCGATGGACCAGCTCAGTGAGTGTGTGGATGTGGTCGAGCGTGGAGAAATTCGGGCGGAAACCCGCTTGTTCGTCCGGTTGGTTATCGGATAGTGTTCGCTCAATCCTCTGGTATATAACCGAAGCTAGAAGCTTGTAGATGAGGGAGAGGAGAGCGATTGGACGGTAGTTTCCGATATCCAGCGGGTTTCCCTTCTTGAATAGGAGGTATACAACTGAGTCAGTAAGGTTATCGGGCACTGTGGATTCTTCGATGTATCTTGTGAAGAGGGCCGCGAGGGGAACGGAAACTTGCTCCCTGGCAGCCTGCAGCATGTCTGCCGTCATCTTGTCCGTGCCCAGGGTAGCGACCCAGCTTCAGTTTATCCACAGCGCTCAAGACTTCATCTGGGAGTACCCGGGGAGTGCTGTCGGTTGCTGGTATCTGTAGCCAAGTGGAGGGACAGTAGGGACAGTGGATCACTATGTTCTGAAGAAATGCAAATTGTTCGGAGAGCGAGCGTGCGACCGACGTTTGAATACGATACGGCCAAAATCTATCGCGAACGGGCAGCAGCTGACGATGAGAATGAAGACTGCCTGCCAATTTAACTGCCAATTTTCAAACAAAAATAACTCTCGACTAAACTAAAAGTGGTGTGGTACACTGTAGCTTTTGTATGATTAGGTAGACCTTGCTCGCTCTCCGAACATTCAGAACATCGTGAGATGTGACTCTCTGCTTACGTGGGGAAAAGAACTATGGTGATGAGAATGAATAATAGGCAACAGTGCATGTGAGCTGACAATGAGTGCATAATAGCGTGAGTAGATCGGAAGTCGTGTGACTGAAAGTTCTATTGTGGCAAAAAAATACTCATTGTTACAGCGACTATTTATCGTTTCATGATAATGTTGGGGGAAATCGAGTTTCCCTGACCGCCCTTTGTGCATGATTTGTGACGTATAATTACAGTATCGCATTCTGATGTCCCTGCACGAAAGTGGTACTTTGATTGCAAAGTCCACTAATGTCCGGTTCCTTGAAACTTCCGGTATTTATTAGACTATCTATGTATGTACCCCTGCATGCTCACAATTCATCTCATTACCTCGTTATTTTCGCACGGCGTTATTTACCCCGCACTTCTGCAGAGTGAACATGCAAAAAATGGAAACGAAAAAAATCACGAATTGAACAGGATCTTTGCGCTTCCGAAAATACGAAAATTTAATGGGACTAATGAAGAAGGCGCAAGAGCTGCAATTACATTTGAAGGATCTCCAGACACACTTCACACATGTAATACACTATGAGTTGGTTCAAAGAACGATCTACAAATATGAACGAAACCGCTTCATTCCTCAGAGCACGGTTTGCACTGCTGACCAGTTTTATCTGGTTTTGTTGTAAAAGACCGAATATTCCTCTCTGACGGACGGTCGGCTCTTTCATTCGTATCTCTTTGTCAGAAGACTCCCTACGTGGACGTGGCATACGAAGAGAGTACGTGCCAATAGGGAAAATGTATTGTTTAGATACGGAATTATCAGTACGATGACTGAACAATACCGTAATCTGCAAAATCACCAACAGGCGCCGGGCCGCATTTCAGCGCAGTTACGTACTTGTAAAAGACAGAAAGAGGCGCACCACCGGCGCGCACTTTCAAACGCAATTATTTTTTGTCTGCTTTTATCGTGCATTATTTTGCTACTGCGTTTGATTCTGTGAGTGTTCATTTTAGTTTCCGAAACTGTGAGAAGACCGCGGAGAATCGAGTACTGGTGCGGGTGAATGCACTCTGGTGCTGAACGGGAGGAGAGAATGATTCGTGCACTGTGGACCAGCACTATTCAGGGTGATGGAGGCTCGGCTAAGGTAGGTTATGCTTATCCCTATCTAGGGTTCCCTTTTTGGCTCCTTTCCTGGTTATGTTTTACGCTTCTCTAAATGCCTTCAGTTTTTTCAGTTCAGTTTTACAACTTTTATCAGGACTAGCAGTGGATGGGGATCCAAGGGAGGGGCTTTGATATAGATGGGAGAGGTTAAAAACTTCGAATCTTCTTCAAAAACCCACTCAGTCCGAGTTGCCGTAGAATCTTGAGTAGTCCTCTCGATCCTCGTTTGGAGCTACTCCCCCCGTGCTCCAAGTCTTCAGG
>LS921106.1:84697-97011 GCA_900490955.1 Micoletzkya japonica | reverse complement strand
TTACAGAGCATAAATACTGAAGCATAAATAGCTTCGAAAAGAGAAAAAAATTCCAGCAATTTGCTTGGGCGTTTCTTTTGCTGTTACGAGCTTCTGACGAACTTTGTGTAAAAGCCTTGAAAATGGAAATGAGAGCTGGGGAGGGCGCATTTTCAGCTCATGTACACGCGCAAGATCGCGGAGAACCTGACGGAGTTTGTGCGGCTGATAGGAAAGCGGGAGGTCGTAGTGTCACACGAACCCCATGGAACCGTCCACGCCACCTACCACACCGACTTTGACGTCAACGACGTGAGTAAATAAGTAGAATCACGATTCGGGTACTATCGATGATTATGCTTCACCCATTATACGATGAGGAGCCTTTTCTAAAAAAATGTTAACTATCATTTGGCTGCTAAGCATAACCCTAACAGGGGCTTCTATTCAGTAGGTTAGCCGACATTGTAGTGCGGAGTTTCGTTGTTGCAACATACATCCACTGCTAGCCCAGATAAACAGTGCAAAACTGTAACATACATTTGTAAAAAAAATTGCGGGTCACTGCGAAAGGTGCCTGGATTTCTTCAGTTTACCTCGTATCCGACGTACTCTGTGCTTCGTACTAGTTTGACTAGTAGTACGAAGTAGTGGATGCGCAGGTGATGTGGTGCCACCTTCCCTCGCCCTCCGATGTTCCGGGCAGCGAGGAGCTGGACTGCCTGTGTATCGTCGGCCAGAAACGGATCGACATCTACACGACCAACGACAACCACTACTACCCGGTGGCTGTCCCGTTCAAGGTACGGAAATATGGTTGAGGAAAAATGTTCCGTCAGCGGTTCCTGCTTCGAGAGCGCGAATAGAGTGCAGACGAAGTAGGAATGGCCGTTTACTGACGGAACGATTTGCTCAATAATAGTCCCGGTTGCGGACCTTGGCCTCTATTCACTGACAAGCAGATGGGGGACGAAGAAGGATGAGGATAGTCCACGATCGTTAGCCGCATTTTTGAGCATTCCATCATCGGATAGTGGTCATACTGACAATGAGCGTAGAAGGCACGAGTAGCCGCGACGCGTTTGCAGCTGCGTCGCGTCTTCCGGTCGTCGCTCGGGCTGCTGGCTGAGCGGGAGCGGCGCGATCCGTCGATCGTGACGCTGCACGCGCCCTTCGTCGTCCCCCACGTCTTCCTCCTCTCGCATCCCTTCAACGAGTTCCTGCCCGTACTGTGCACCCAAGCCGATAGTCAGTGTCTCTAGCTCTTTGTTTATTTATTTATTTATTCATTTCACGCTACACGCGTATACGATAAATAAATAAATAAATAGAAATATACTTATTTTATTTTATTTTATTGCTGAAAATGGTGGGGGGGGGGAGAAAAGTGTTCAGTCGGTCAGCTCATTCCTACTTTCGCCGAAGCGGTATGAAAAGCGTCCAGGCTAAGTGGGAATGAGCGCGTAGTGACGGGGACGTTTCGTCAACGATGCGCATTTACCGTCTGTCTCTTGCTTGCAGACCCTCTGGCCCGGCTGGTTTACTGCTGGGAGGCGGACGCCGCCGTGGAGGTATGCCATTATTTTTTTGTATTTATATTCTCATTATGATAATAATGATAATAAATACATTGTTACCATTATCATCAGTTATTGGAGATTTTACGTATTTTACGTACATACGTTTTCTGTTAAGGCTCAAAAATTGGTCTAGTAATGCCACGTTTACCCTATTTAAACTAAAAGAGTTTGAGTAGAACAGGTAGGGATACAATACGTCAAATATGCCTATTTTAAAGGAGCCGGACCACGAGTTTCTGAACATATTGGCCCTTTACGTCATTCAGTAGATGTAATCATCCTGATCGGGTATTCCGAGTTTTATTTCATTCACTCTCCGCGGAGTAGTGAAGGTGCAAAGGGCAGCGCGCTTTTCACAAAATCGGATATGTTAGCCGACTGAGAAGAGATACAGCTCTGATTTATTGACAAGATGATTTTTTACATTGTTCTGATCATTTTAGTAAAAAGAACGATCGGAAAAGATGGGCGGAAAGGCCTAAATTGATATATCAGGGTAGCGCGAGAATTCAAATCCTACCGTACTCGTGGGCCGGCTCCTTTAAGGCGGGGGTAAAACAGGGAACGAGGGGCGGAATTGCAGATGGTCGGTGCCTCGCACGACCTCGTACTGGCGTACGACGCACAGGCCCGCGCCCATCGGCTCTACGCCGTCCGCGACTTTCGCAAGTCCGAAGCTGGCGACGAAGTGGGGGCTTTTTTAAAGATTTATTTTTTTTCAGGAGAAAACTATCGTTATAGCATACGGGATAGCTCTTATCGTAAGGAGAAGGACGTACGGATATCGTAAATGTATGCATGAATTAAGTGCCTTTTCAAAGCATTACCAAAGCAAGATTGCTTAACCGCTCGAAGGAAGGCAAGCGTACTGAAGAGGTGGCTCTGCAAACTGTTTGTCATTTCTGTAGACCCGACAAGAGTCAATCTTCGATTTTATCTGTTCTTTTATTCTGCCATTTCAGGCCGACGGCGTTCCACCGAACCGGTTGGCCACGCCCCGTATCACGCGCAATCCGCGTAAGTTCATTAAGAAAATTATTTTAGCAAAATTACTTTATTTCTGACAAATACTGTAGCGTGGACAAAATATCTGATTGCGGATTGGAGGCGATTGAACACGTATTGGATATGAGAAGCGTACGAATTGCTATTGTGGACTGCGGTGAAATTGAGAAGATAACAGAGAAACTGTAGAACTATGACTATTCTGTGTAGTTGTTGCACTCCAAGTGATCATTATTGAGGCTCAAAACGTGGAACATAGCATGTCCATGAGTTGCGCTTTTCATAGAAAGGTGGCTGACGAGTAGAGATAGTAGAGACGAGTTGAGATTTGAGAAAACTACGAATGAAAATGCTACATCTCAAGGCTCTTGGTGACTATACTGTGTCGAGGGTATAGTCACCAAGTACTTTATAGATTATATGTACTGTATAGATTAATGAATTATAAAGTTCAAAGATCAATCCCGGGCCGTAAGCTCGCCGAGCCTCACTAAAGGGGCAGGCCGCCGGGAAGGAGCGTGAGCGACCGTCTCTGCCCGCTCTTGTCGTATAAGGCCTGAAAATATACGGTATATCCGGTTATTCGCGTCCGGGAAGTAGGACCGATGCACACATGCTAAAAAGCGGATAGGGAAACAGCAAAAGCGAAGAGCACACAGCCATGAGCACGGAAAAGGTGAAGGGGGGGGATAGCCGATGGATGAGGAAAGGACATGAAGCAGCCTACTACGCACACCATGGATGTAGCGCTGACCGACTGGGACCACATTTACAGTATTGAGCGTAACGGGCTGAAAGAAAGTGTGCCAAACGCTGCTTGTCGGTAACCTATTGCGCAGCTGCACGGCGGTTCTATTGTCGCGATATATTCAATACCTCAACGATTACGGCAATCATTACGTTCCGCCAGTCCGAATCGTGCCAAATTGCGTCTTTTTTCATTTCCAATGTCGGTTTCGGTATAATCTGTATGTATGGGGTGGAGGTGGCTTAGGCTGTGCGGCTCATCAGTCGGTCAGCATCTACCGTAGTATACTCACACTCTCGACACGGGGATATGCACCCGTCACATCATTGGACGGGCACCTCGAGGAACATTCCCCCACCGTTCTTCTCACTTCCCTACAAGAAGCAGCGAAAGTCAGAGAAGGAAAGGGTAGGGGAGGGGATTGAAGAATCGTTAGAGAATAGTATGGAAGCTTGAAGGAGAAGCCAATCGAGAGAGGGTTAAGAAAAGGGCTGTGCACAACACTTCACGCTGAATCGAGGGACGCAGATTGGAGCGATGACTGTTGACGAAATTGGTCTACCGTTCATATGCTTTGCTAGATCGATGAATCAATCGACCTAGTGGTTAATCATCCGCACCAAACCTCGACGACTGGGTTACTGGGTACCCGGGTTACGGTACTCACGTCGTTGACCGAGAGGTACGGTCGGTTGGGCGAGCTGAGGCGGCGGTAGTTGCTCAGTTCGCTGGAGGGACGCGACCGGAAGATGGACCGGCTGCGGCCGTGAAGGTTTGCCGGACTGGGCGAGAGCGAGTCGAGCGGCAGCTGAGAGAGTTCCCGGCGATGAGGTCGCCGCAGGGTTCGCAGAAGTTCAAATAGACTGTAGTCTTACTGTAGTCTAATGTCGTATAGTTATGCAAGACTCGTCAGGACGCGACTGGCCCATACGATCATGATGATCGTTCGACTAGAGCCGTCGAATCGGGTCCGCTTTATAGCTATCTTTCATCTGGTTCATCATTACTAGGATATTGCTTGATTTATGGAATATGTGAAACATAACCTTGAAAACGACCCGATTCGACGGCGCTACATTAGACGGTACGGCGTTATGGCAAAAAAAACCGTAAGAGGGACTGAAAAAGGTTGAAAAAAGAGCGGGACTGACCTCGGGACAGGCTTCCAGGGCAGACGACGCACGGCAGGTGGACGGCGAGATTTGGATTACTGTAACGGGTTTGGGTTACTGTATCGAGTCGGATTACTGTAACGCTTTGGGTTACTGTAATCAGTTGGGTTGCTGTAACGAATTGGATTACTGTAACGAGCTGGGTTACCGTAACGCTTTGGGCTAATGTAGCTACGGTATCGTCTACGGACGGCAATTGGAAAGCAGGGGCTACTCTTTTTTCAGCTTTCGGGGTTGATGACAATATTAGTGGGAACCTGGTTCGAGCGTGGAGTTGGCGCGGGACCGCATACCGGCCGAGCGGAACGAAGCCATGGAGATGATGCTGCTGCAAAGGGGGGGGGGGTCTTCAACAGGTGGGCACGGTGGCAGGGTACCGTGGTTGGGCAGCTTATCAGCTTACTGCAGCAATTTCGCACATACTACGTGGCCTGGTTCGCATGAATATTTTGACCAGAGTTCACGATCGTTGTGTATGGGGCCACTCACTGCAGAAACCTAGCGGCAAGCCCTGCACATCTGTGAGGGGGGGGTGGTTCTTCTGTTCGTACAAGTAGTTTATAATTTGAAGATTCTGGTTCTTCATCGATGGATTAAGGCCCCCTTTTGATGCATAGCATACATTCGCGATGCTGCCCCCCATCTGTCAGAAGAATCGAAAGACCAGACGGATATTCTTTTGATATGGGGATAACCCTAAACATAGGCCGCCTCCCACGTCCAGCAATTAGCACGGCTAGCTAATGCTTGACTGATTGATGGCATGCGCCTCTTGGGAAAGCCGTGTGTCATCGCGCAATCTAGACCAGACCCACAGAACGCAATGCCTAGTTTGTGCGGTTTGGCTAGAGTATGATGCTTGCCTGCTGAAGATCAGAGTGTACTAATGCGGTCCATCAGTTGCTGGGATTCCAAAATGCGTCTAATTCTCTCACGTTTACGCACTCTCTCGCGTGATATTCGGAATGATAAACTGACGGATCTTTTTATTCTATTATACTTCTTTTATTCTATTATGCCAGAAGGAACCTCCCACCCACCACCCTCCCACTGTTATCCCACCAAGGTGTGGAGGCGCGGTGAGGCGCGTACATTTGGACACGGACTCCGTGTCCTTACCGTCCGCCACTTATATATAGGCTTGATAACTAGCATCTCTCGTGCATTGGTATTCTCAAAATATTCCCCGCGAAGGTTGCCCGCGTATAGCGTGGCGGGTTCTGATGCTGCTCAATCGGCCTACTTTGTGATGGACAGCCTCATGGGCGTCTTGTCCGTCGCGCATCCCTCGTAGCCCTTGCGCATGTTCTCGACGACGGTGCCCATGAAGAGGCGCCAGGACTCGACGAGCGCCTCCTCCTCGCTCTTCTCGCTACCGACGCGGATGCGCAGCAGCCGCTTGAGCCTGCAATACGGGGGGAGGGGGCGGGGGGGGGGGGTAGTGGGCTCCCGACGACGCGGTTGTCATTCCTGGGGAAAGCTTGGAAAGATGATGGGGTAGTAGCGGGTGGAACCCCCGGCTATGCCTTCTAGGCATACCTTGGAAAGCTACATATTTACTTTGATAGTTTAAAGGGACATGGAAGCCAAAAAAGATTGGTTTTCATATGAAAGTTTATCGCCTAAATAATATAGAAATCAAAACCAGAGTGCACAAAAATGTCTACTTCGCGAGATATCCTAAAAAACGTTTCCCAGCCAAGGCGCAGTCTTACTGCGTTTAGCGCATAGTAGCGAGGCAAATGGCATCGAGGTATTCCCGGAACAAATAAATATTTCTCGCACCGGAAATTTTTTAAAAATATTTTTCAAACGCTATTATCTTTCTTATCGTCTCAGAAACATATTCTAGAAGTATGGCCATGTTTGGTTTCACAAAATTTCTCGCTTCCATGTCCCTTTAAAGAGCAGAGAAGAAGACGTACCGCCCGTTCTCCTTGATGAGCGTGAGGTACGTCTTGACGATGTGAATGGGCAGTTGCTGGGCGAACGGGTGCCAGTAGGAGTTGTCGCGACCCTCAAGGAGGGATCTTTCCGGTACCCAAGCCGTGTTCATTCATCACGCGAATTTGCAAAGGGAAAAAGGGGAAGGTAATTGCTAGGTTTATCTGGTTAATCTTGTTTTTTTTCTACTTTTACGTAGAAAGCGGGGGTACCTCGTTCATGTACCGTTGATGGCGGGCGCCGAGTCGAAAGGAGAGTGTCTTGACCTAGAAGGGTTCTTTGCTTGTGTCACGTACCTCGAGTTAACGGGCGATCAAGCTTATGAATCTAGTTTACGGTCAGTAAACTAATGTCAACTAATGTCAATAATGACTGTTGTAAGCGTATCGTGATTGGGCAAGCTGTTGATTGTGAGGGAGCTGACCATTTCGACGTCGCACTTGTGGACTTTGATGAGCACATGCAGGAAGTCGCGGACCTATAATATAATAGAATGCAGCCTCTCACCATCTGATGTCTCGAGTGGCCTTCCCTTCCCTTCCCTTCCCTTGTCACAACTCAACAAGAGTTGTTCCCTTCGGCTAGCCAAGTCTCTGAGGACTCGTGTAGCGTGAACGCAGTGGCATTCATCTTTGTTTCGGCTCGGACCAGGCCTCTACTCATCAGATTGTTGGGCAGCCCACACAAACATCGTAATGGACGAGGCACGCTCACGTGGCTCGTAAATGGGGCAGGCAAAACACGGAGGTAAAGTGCGCTACGAGGATGTTTGTGAGACTTTGCGATATATATATATATATATATATATATATATATATATATATATATATATATATATATATATATATATATATATATATATATATGAGATGAAGGCCGAATTGCTTTTGTGGGACTGCGCCTGTGGAACAGGCCTACTGCGGAATGTGTGACTTTCGCACTGACCTGCCCATTTGCGGAGAGAATTTCTAGTTTCTCGCTTCTGAATAGCGCGTCTGAACCATGAAAAGGCGGGCTCAGAGAGTGCTGTGACGAAATGGCGATCCCAGTAAATGGTAAGTAGTAAATATTTCTATGGGCGGGGCAGCCATTCTGGAAAGCATTTTGCTCTACAGCATTATTCCCCTAAGCATGTGAGCGCGTTCGCTTGAGCAAAATTTTGAATTTGAGAACGAAATTGCGCGTGCGATGATACCTGCTGCACGATGGCGACGAAGTGTCGGTTCTGCGAGTAGTGGGCGGCGCTCGTCTCGGGCAGGTCGATCAGCGCCCAGACCCACGTCGGCGTCAGCTCGGCCGCCTTGAGCCACGCTTCGCTGAAAGAATGTGCACTTTTATTTATTTGTTTATTTATTTATTTATTTATTTATTTATTTATTCAAATACACCGTGAGGTGGGCGGCAGGGAGGGGAGGATGACAAGAAACTTTGCTACTTCTCGACCGGAGATAGTCTAGTGCATACGTGGGCAGCTTTACCGTCCATTACTCCAACCTATAGCCTGCCAACGAGTAACTTGAAGCTTTGATTAGCCTACCAGTCAGGCGTCGTGAATAGTAAGGCGCCTACCAAACCATGTTTCTGACAAAATGAGTGGCCTACCACCCGACCGTCGGGTCTGTGCCCACGTATGGTCTAGTGGTCTAATCTTGGCTGCACTCCTTGCTGTTCTCAAAGGTTTTTGAGATATCGGCGTGCTGCTGGTGAAATACTATAATATGTGATGTGTGCTACATTTTCTGAGCGTGGTGCATAAGTGGATGTTCAAATCGTCGTTCAGCATGACTTTACGCGAGTTGGGAGGGGGACGACGCCCCCGTCTCGCAAAGCCGCTTGACTGACCGGTCTTCCTCGCTTCCTCGCTGCTACTACTACTACTACGCTACTTATTCTCGGCAAATCGCACGCTCATGCAGAGTAGGAGGCAGAGATAGAGGAAGAGACCGCGGAAGGAGGTCGGAGGGTCGGGGAGAGTAGTTCGAGGAAGAGGCGAGGCGGATTTGGAGAGGAGCAAGAGCGCTTAGGAGGCGGAGGACGTGCGAGAAGTAGAAGAAGGGGAGGCAGAGCAGAATAGACGAAGATGAACGCTAGTGGAGGGGCAACTGGCTACACAGCATCAAGATGGGCTAAAATCTTCGGAAAGCATGTAACCTCGCGGATATACTGCCTCCGAATCTGCTCTCCTGAGCCCGCCGTGTTCCTTGTCGTATTCTCCCGAGTACTCATCATCTGCCCTGATGTCCTTATTTTCCCTTGCTATGATGACCTTCGCATCTGTTTGGACTTGGCAATGAGGAGGATGGCGGACTCATATTTCCCGTGTTCTCTCGGCTGTTGCCCTTTTCTCGCCGGAGGGACTTCATTTCCCGGTTATGCAAAAGGCAGTCCATTATGTAGATGAACAATAAGTGTGCGTCCATATCGCGGGAGAGCGAATGAAGTAGAAGAAGAAGAAGAAGGGGGTCCTTGGACTATTTGTCAATTGGCGGAAATTGTCTGGCTGTCTCCGCTACTTCTCCTCCTCCTCCTCTACATCCCCATACGGAAGTTGATCGCGTATTCTGGGGGGTGATGCTGCTTATGCGATAATGGATGAGTGTAGCGAAACGTGCCGTCGGCTCATCTTCTCTCCGGGGTCCTCTTGGCCATTCTGCGAACTTGCTCTATTGCTCTAGAATCTATATAACCAATCCTGCACCAGCCGACGCTGCATACTGGGCCCGTTCTTTCACTCGTGCTGATAAAAAAGTTTTTCAGCGAACTCCACGCATGTTTAAAGTTGACGTCGTTGTGTTGGTGGATGCACCATTATTCGTTAATTCATTTTTTTCCATCTACATAGCAGTACGGTGGGCAAAAAAAAGTCTAGGGCTCCAGTTCATCGGTTCGCTGCTGTTTGTCTTCGCATTTCATCTTGTCCGGTAAAAGAGGATGAATGGATTCCGATGTTGTTGACTACGGCCACTGATGGACATGCAAATGAGGCTGCCTACTACAGAGAAGTTCATTTCTCCGTCTTTCCTTCGGCATCCGCGAGGCCTCCTTGTTGTGGCAGCGTCGGAGGAAGGAAGAGTAAACGGAACAAGGTAGAGTACGCATACGAGGAAAGCCTACCTAATGGCGAGGACTAACTCATCTCTACATTTTCTTCAACACTCGGAGACTAGCTCATGGCTTTGGCAGTATGCCAAGCTAGATTTAGAGCAGCGTGGTTGTCTGTCTTGTTGCGATCGAGGTTCAGGATCTGTGCGGTTATTGGAGTTATTCGCGCAGCGCAAATACGCACGCTTCCCTATGGTACGTGCGGCTTTGCTGGAGAAGAAAAGGAGGGGTCCTTCCTAATTCTGAGAGAGAAGAAGATCAGCAGGGCAGAAGGAGTCGCTTGCCCTGCCTCACTAGGGGCTGCTGACGTCGTCGTCGCAGTGCGAAACGAAGTTAGAGGAGACCCCTTGCCTTCTTTCTTGCTTTCTTACGCTCGCGCTCTGTTGCGCTTGCCTCTCCCCTCCGGAAGGTGTTATTCGTAAGTGATTCGTGGTGCCGTTTCGAGGCGCTCACTCTCTACTCCCCTACCCCCCCCTCCCTTCCACTCCCTCCTCTTCTTCTCCCTAACTTAGGGACGTCCACTTAGCTGCGAGTGGCCAGCCATCCTGTCAGTCTTGTTGTTGCTGCGTGGTGCAAGAAGGCAACAGGCCTTGTGCCTTATGCGGGGGCCGCCCAGAAGTTGTATGACAAGTGACATATTCTGACAAGAGAAAATCATGCTCTCCGTCTCTCGCACGATGAAGTGTTGCGCGTATGCCGAGTTACGCGCCGTCACGGCGTTCCTTCTGACACTTTGTGGAAATAGAAAAAAAACAAGACAGCATGCCGCAGTACAGATGATGTATTTTCGGCAACCTTTTGGATGTAAACCCTACTAACCACGAGGACTCCTCACTAGAGCATGGATTCGCGTTGTCGCAATGGTTGTGTTTCAGGCGGTATATGTAAGCGCAGACCCATAGCTCATATAGAAATGGGTGAAACTTATTCGTCAAAAAGACTCGAATCGTATGCTCTCCTCCTCACCTTATGGCCTTGGTCAGGATGTTGGGGTCGTGTCGGTAGAGAGTGTTCCACGTCTGCATCACGTGCCGTCGGTGGGCGCTCTCGACGTTGCCCAGCGGAAGGAAGGCTCGGATTCGGTCGAAGCACGGCATCGCTAAGGGATATGGAGTGCGACTATCGAATGGGATACGGCGATCAGGCACACGCCGAAAGAGCGGAGAATAACGAAGAGAATGAGAGATATGGAGAGAATGTCAATGTATTCGATAGTCGCACTCTACTAAGGGATAGGGAGTGATCGGTGGATTGCATCAAGTTACGAGAAGTTGAACGCGGAAAGGCGATATAGCGTGTCAGGAGAGATGAAGTGAGGAATGTCTACAAGTTGAAGCGAAGCTACTGTGGTGAACAAGGCCGTGACTTGTTTTCGATCTCAAACTTGGGTAATTAAACCTTTATTATACAAGAAACGAAACAAATATAAAAGGGGGAATGAGGGAAGGAACCGTGACATGACTCGAGTCTATTCGAGGAGAGTGAGGCTCTGGAGAGGAGGAGGAGGAGAAAGATTTGTATACACGACGGGAGGAGGTATTCTGAGAGGAAAGACTGGATGAGGGGAGAAACAATCAGCGAAGAGCGAAACATTAGAGGCAGGAGAGTGGATGAGGAGGAGGAGGAGGAGGAGCGACGGCGACGTCTTTAATAGACGAAGAGAAGCTATCTTGGGAGTTTGGGCGGGAGGAACAAGTAGAATGGTCACGCCTCCCTCTCGGAAAGACGCGTGTTCTGAGGCTTTGTTCTGGGTGGACGAGCTGTGAACGGCTCTACTGCTGACAAGGCTAGATTAATGTAGGCCTGTCTATAGGGAAGCCTTTTCCCCTTTTCAAGTATACATTGTGTGGAGCGATGAGCGATGACAGTAAGAAAGACTCAAGGAGGAAACTGGGGTTTGAAAAGCAAACGCGATTAGCGCGTATTTATCGCCTGACTCTCTTCATTCTTACAGGCTCCTCCTCCTCACTCTCTCGGTCTGATAATGCAATTAAAAGGTTTGGTTTTCAAACCCTAGAGGAAACCGAGGATGCGCAAAGATGAGTCGAGGGTGAGCCAGCTACTAACAATTTGGTCTCTCGAGTGGTCTGCGTTCTCTTGATCGCGTGCCTTTTTTCGAGGCATTCAAAGGCCGATTTACGCGAGACTGTGAAAGGAAGGTGAGGGAACGCGTCTGGAAGGCAGCGCATGTTGCTCGAGCCATTATGTTTATCATACATATAGGCTAGGGCTGAAAATTTAAAAAAAAACTCAAATTTCTGCAGGTATCCTCACATAATTAGACTATTATAAAATTAAAAGCAGCAGTCCCAACAAGCCTTTTACTTTGCGATTCTCGGGTGCAGGTACCCAGCCTAACGTCCGACCGGACAACCGCGCCCATGTGTCATGGTTATTGTGCTTCATTCTCGACGAGATAAACCGCCACGGGCTCATTACCAGTTGATCGTGAGACATAACCATGAAAACGACACGAATAACACTACATGCTACACTGGAAGGGGTATGTTTTGAGTCAGACGGGGGAGGAGTATAGAGTGAAGACGGCGAAGAGTCGCTGCTTTCCCGTGCTTGCCCCCTCCTCCCGTTGTGTTATCTCACGGTCACTTAGCCTCCCCTCCCCTCCCCTCTCCTTGCGAAGGCCGGAGGGCCGAAAATAGGATAAAGCTGATGATATAAAGGGAGGCAGGAGAGGCGAGAGGAGAGGAGAGGCTCTCGACGGGAAGGTTAAAGCCGCCCCACGTGGGGGACTCCCCTCCCGGCACACGCTTGCCCTTAGGGGGG
>LS921106.1:46625-58013 GCA_900490955.1 Micoletzkya japonica | reverse complement strand
GGGGGTGGGGCTAACGAGAGCTGGCCGGAAGCGTGCGTAAAGGTACGAGGGAGTACTAATCAGCATGGAGGACCCGTCGTTTCTCCTGACGAGGGAGGAGAAGAATTACTGGGCGAAGATCGTAGACCGGGAGACCGTGGCACAGGTAGCCCTTTTTTAATTTTTTTCATCGAATTAGGAGTCATGCGGGGATACGGTAGACGGCAGGGGTTACGGTAGCTCGTCGTCTAGAGATTACGATGGGTGCCTTAATCAGAGGCCCATGGTGTAGAACGCTAGCAAGCGTGCCTGCCTGCCTGCCTGCCGTTGATTTCCTCGAATGGTCTGCGAACGTGTTACAGAGATGGGCACGGTTGCAGGTACCATGACTGGGTATTCAGCTTACCTGCAGAACTTTTTCTAGTACTGGTTAGCTCACTGCAAAATGATGTAGTAGCTAAAGAGCGTAATATCTCTGTGTATGGGAGGACAACAGCGGTAAGTAAGCCTGCCGGCAAACCCCTTGCCCACGTATGACGTGTTAGGAGAGCGCGTACAATAACTAAGCCACGTATGCTTGCAGATGTATGGAGCGTTTCAAGGTCTTTTCTTTTATTTCTCTCAAATAATACAATTCCTGTTCTAATGTATATCACGTAAACGTTTTTTTCTTCTAACTAACCATCACTACTCCCGAATGGAATACTGCTCTACCTACAGTAGTGTTGGCAAAATCGGGAGAAAATGCTTCTTTCTTCATTTCCATGCTTTTTGCGCCTGCGTCTCTTCATTCTTCGCCGCTCTTTCATGATGATCTGAAACGCCAATCTCTCTCTCTCTCTGCATACGTGGGCAGCTGACTCCGAGATATTGTCAAAAGGTGTACCATCCAACAAAAAGGATCGGTGCTACCATTCATGGTGGCGCTTCGGGTCGCCGATTTGCACACTGAGATTATCTCTCCCGATTTTTGATTTGCCCACCCAACATCTCATCGCTCTTCAGTACAGGTTCAGAAAATCGGTTCCTTTTCGACGATATGTTTTCGTTGTTTTTGGGTGGCCAGACGCGTCGCGGCTATGAATGGTGTGTGGTGAAGCATACGCGTCAAAAGGATCACCGATGTTAAACCCTCTACGCTTCAGACGTACCTACTAGCGGTGGCGGGTGCGTGCTTTGCCATCGCCGTGAAGAACCCGTCGACCGGGAGCGGGAAGATCAAGAGTCTCTTCATGAAGTTCATCCGCATTCTCATGCCCAACCGCAATGTACGTAGAGCATTTCTTGCGGCGCGTTTCCTCTTCGCAATTTCACTTTGGTAGGCCCATGTTTTCTACAAAAAAAAGAAAAGAAAATGTCAATTGGTAGGCTTGATTTCGTACACTGGAACTTTTTTCGTACACTGACAGCCTCATTTCTCAAAATATTGCGAGGAAGGTTGCCCCCCCCCCACGTATGGGGTAAATGGCCCAGTCTAGTATAGTGCCGTCGAATTGAGCCGTCTTTTTCATGGTTACGTTTCACGTATGTTCCATAAATCAAGCAATACCCTAGTTATACTGGACGACCAGATGAAAGATAACCATAAAAAGGACCCCCCCCCCCTCCCGATTCGACGACGGCTCTAGTCTAGAGCTCGCGAATCGATACCGTATAATCCAATTAGGCACGTTTTCCAGGGTTATGTTTCACTCCACACGTATTAGGAGGCTCAATTCTGACAATGTTGGTGGTGAAACGTAGCCGGTGAAAATCGGCTATCGGTATCGATTCGCGGGATCTACTCTTCGTCTAGTAGTAGTACGGACGGTTCGCAGGACTCGAAGGAGTTGCAGAAGCCGGAGGGCCACTCGCGCATCTGCCGCATCGCCGGCAAGAGCTGCGTCGGCGACTGCCTTAACCTCATCGTCCTGTCGCTGGCCATCGTAAGCTTGGAATGGACTTGGCACCGTGCCAACACGCGCATTTTAGCCGATAGCAGACCCTTCCAGCAATAGAGAACAGTGTCTCCTGTAAAATGCATTTTTTTTTTGCTTTGAGTTTGATTTTGGTCGCGTATGGCTTTTGGGACATTCATTCTAACAACAGAGGAGACTAGTGCACACATACTTGAAGTGTATAAAAAAGTTATTGTTAGTTGGAAATGTGTAAACCCAAAGGTTCGAGGATACGAATCGTGTACTTTTCGACGATATGTTTCGTTCTCTTTTTTGGTGGCCAGAAGCGTCGCGGTTATGCATGATGCGTGAAACATAAAGCATCAAACGTACACGATTCGTATCCTCTCATACATGGGCTAGTGTTGTCCAAGCATTTTTGCAGGCTGCCTTACATAATTTGGGGAAAATCAAAAGCAGCCATCCTAACAAGTGTTTTACACAATGATGCTTTAGTGCAGGCACCCATCCTGACGTCCAATTCGACAATCCTGTGTGTATCCTCTGCTAAAGGTGTTTGCTTTGAAGGTGTACGCGGGCTCGGGCGATCTGGACGTGCTTCGAGTGTGCCGTGCACTGAGGATGGGCGGGGGAGGTAAACGGGCGTGGGGGGCTATTCGAAACTAGAGTGTATAGTTTGGGGCCTTTGCTCTGCTCAGGGTGACCTTTGCATTTGCCATGAAGGTGGAGTCGCTTTCAAGATGTGATACGCATCATAATTTTCCCGATTTATCTTTGATCACTTGATCTCTTGATCTCTTGATCTCTTGAGGGGACGCGATCAAGTGGGCGCGCGAGACGACGTCGATGCACGCGCAGCAGTACGCGGCGCACACCGGCATCGGGCTGCTGTTCGCGGGGCAGGGACGGTGAGTCGGAGGGGGAGGGGCGGGAATTTTGAAAAGAAAAAAAAAACGCAATCGGAACTATTAGGGTTCTCTTTCTGACACGTTTGCTCTCGGTTATGTTTTTTTCACACGTGCATAAATACCGGCGTATGACTACAGAGCGTAACCGCTGAAACGTAGCCGTGGAAAAGCGTCAAAAGGAGAACCCTAATCGGAACCCGGCAAATGTTGAATTTGGTCGAAATCGTACTATCAAAGCGAGAGGACAGATCGCACTAAATTTCAGACTGTTTCATGCCTATCAATTGAAATGAGAAATATAGGCCTATCAAAGTATAATACAATTTCGCCGGAGTGGGGGGGGGGGGTGGGGTTGCGTCTACCTACCGTATCTCGAACCGGTGCCCATATGTGCGTACGCGGGGGGGACTGTACGGACGACTCGTCAGGTGCGGACTAAAGAGCGACAACTTGTCTGTGGCCTTGCTCATCGTCGCCTTCTATCCGATTAGCTGCACGTCGATCGCCGACAACAAGTGAGTAGCCAATCGCTAGAGGGGTGCTATGTATTTACGTGGGTCACGACGAGGGAATTGCTTAATGGATAACCAAACCATTCGCGGCTCCTCCACAAGAGCAGGATAAGAATGCTGGAAAATGAGCCAAGACCATCACACACACAAAAAAAGCTTCCGATTGCTACGTGCCGCTTGCTTGCGGTGGGTGAAGCATAGCCATAAAAAAAGACGAGAATAGAGTGCTCAAGACGAGACTACCGTATGGCCTTCATTCTACCGTATACCTTGCAGACTGTACCTGCAACCCCTCCGCCTGCTCTGGGCTCTCTGTATGGAGGAACGGGTCATCTCGTGCCTGGACTTCCTCACCGGCTCCTTTGCCGACATGAACGTTGCGTTTGAGTGGCGAACGGACGAGGGGCGGGTAGGCTGCTTTCTGGGGCTCCTCTTCTTCCTACTCCTTTTGCCGGCTATTTTTCACAATTTCATAGGTGCCAACCAACGCGTGTCTGTATAGCACGAACATTGAAATGTAGTCGTCCTACTGTAGTTACGTGTGTAAAATGGTCACGTCGTAGAGCCTCAATGCTTCTGGATTTTCAAAACAAAAAAAGAAGGTTTCCTGATTTCTCCTACGGTGTTCCGGGTGCATACTACTGTAGTTAAATCGTAGAGTGGCATTACTGATCGGCAACGTGCTTACTTGCTTACATTCGCGTCTCCATTCGCCCTCCTTTTTTTAGCCCGCCCGTCCCCGTTCCCTCTTCCCTTCCCCCGTCGTTCTCCCACCTCTCGACCTGCTAAAGAGCGTCACCGCAGGCGGAGGATCGTACGAGGAGATTACGGTAGGTTGGGATTACGGGGTAGTCTGGGAATACGGTAGCTTGTAATTACCGTAGGCTGGGATTACGGTAGGATGTAATTAATGTAGGTTCATTATCCTATATAGCTGGGTAGATAATGCGGTGGTTGGGTAGCTTGCTGTAGAGCCTTTACAAGTATTGAGTAGACTGCTACAGATGAAAATCTTGATCAGACTTGTCGAGTGTTATGTATGGGAAGGTCACTGCATTAATCTTCCAGCAAATCCTGCCCACCTATGGATATCATTCAGTTTGACCTGCTGAACGCAGCCGATCGGGCGGAACTGGAGAAGATTCTCAAGTTCCAGCACGGACGCATTCCCCTGAAGCGGGTTGGAGGGTACGGTAGGGGGGGGGAGGAAGGGTACGGTAGGAGGGAGGAGGGGTGTTCAGATACGCATCGTAGATGAAAGTGACGTGTGGTACTTTCTAGACCAAGAAGCACTCCCTAGCCATAGGGAGTGAGACGAATAACTAGTGTTCCTTTGATCATTGCAGCATGGACGATGTAGTAAGCGCGGCGCTACGCGACTGTCAGGTGTGAATTACACATACATTAGTTATTATTATTATTATTATTATTATTATTATTATTATTATTATTATTATTATTATTATTATTATTATTATTATTATTATTACATTATTTATACTATTATATTACGCTCTCACTTTCTCGCACTTTTGCCCACAAAATTGCCCCCTTATTTAGGGCAATTTGCGCGTGAAAATGTTGTTAGTCTACCAGTTTTGCTCTATACGGAAGTTTCTCGATTTTAAACATTTGCTCAAAAAATGTAAATCCGCAGGATTAAGAATAAGTCTATGGTTGAGGTGAACGAGTTGGACGCACGGCTGGTAGCACGGGAGGTCGAGGAGGAGCAGGAACTCAGCTGCGAAGAGTTTGACGTACGTAGTAGAGCCGTGGAATCGGGTCTTTTCCATTGTTGTATTTGACGTATTACATAAATCCAGCAATAACCTGGTTATTTCAGATGAAAGATAACCGTAAAATGGACCCGTTTCGACGGCTCTAGTACGTAGTTCCAGATACAGTTTTACAACTTTATCTGGACTAACAGTGCATTGGGGTCCAAAGGAGGGGGGGGGCTTTGATATAGATGGGAGCGGTTAGAAATGTAGTAGGGTTTGTAAAGCAAACCTTTTAATCGCATTGTGAGACTGAGAGAGTGGTGAGGTGCATGTAAGAATGAAGACAGTCAGGGGGATAAATACAATAATTTTTTTTTGGTCTTCAAACCCTAGTACGTAGGGATTAGATTTCTGTAGAATTCGGATTAGTGTTGGGGTCTTTTTGATGATTATCTCTCTTATGAATTGGAATGACCGGACGCTCGTGGATTTGTGTAATACATGAAACATAACCATGAAAACCAATAGGACGTTAGGAAAGGTGGGGGGGGGCGGTTGCGTTTAATTTTCCGTATTTGTATAAGGTAAACTGGCAAAAATGTGTGGAGAACGCCAGTCCATGTAGATAGATGTACTGCATTTTCTCAATAAAAAAGCAGAGTTACATGAAGAAAAAAATGACGAAAAAAAAAGTAAATGTATGCTTGAGGTGCGCGCTGTGATGGCGAAGATGCTGCCGAAGCGCGGCGAGAAGTTCCTGCAGCTGGGCACGTTACCGGGCGTCGACGACGAGCCCATCGCATTCTTCAAGAGGTCTTTTGTAGGGTTTGGAAAACCAAGCGCGATTAGCGCGTATTTATCGTCTGACTCTCTTAATTCTTTCATCCTATCCTCATCACTCTCTCGGTCTCATAATGCGATTAAAAGGCTTGGTTTTCAAACCCTAGTGTTTTGACTATGCTTTGTTTGTTTATCTTTTATCTTTATCTCCATAGAAAACGCGTATAGCGTAGTACAGCATAATCCAGTTCTAGCTTATCAGCTTTATCGGACCTTGAACTGTATAGGCGGGGCCAAGCGAGGGGAACGTTGATAGAGTAGCACGAAGTAGCTATCATCATATGTAGTCATAAATTACTAATATTTATTTATATTGGCTTTGCAGGACGGCCAAGAGCTGGCTGGTGGAACGGGGAATCGGGCACGCTGAGCCGAACATGAGTTCGCTGCTGCAGGTAAGAGAATACGTACTAGAGATGTGCATGCGAGGAGTTTTTTTTTCGCTCAATATGTTTCATTGCTTTTGGTGACAGTTATGAATATGACGTATGAAACATGGGCGCGAAAAGAACTCTCATGCAGAACCCTAATACGTACGCAATACGGCTTGGTGAACGGTTTGCTGCACTTATTTTTATTTTAAAGTTCTTTTCGTGATTATTATTGATCTCGTTTATTGAAATCACTCGGTCATCAACGGTTTGCAAGACCAAATTGCCGTATGCAAAATGATGCAAAATGAGCGCAGAATGATGCGGCATATGTGGGAATTAACCTTAGCAAAAAACATGCTGTTTGTAAGCTCAACGTGATTGCAGCGACTGACGGACGAGGACCTTGCCGAGTGCTCGTTGTCGCGAAACGAGGCCATCACCTTCAGTCGGGTGGTCGAGGGGCAGAGCGATCCGAGGGTACGTCAGATCGTGTGGTCGACAAAAAAGGGAAAGATGCTGCAGTCGCTCCGTTTGTTTGTTCTGCGCATTCTAATATTTGCTGAATAAAAATAGGGGTGTGCAGACTGGTCGTTTTGGCCAATATGTTTCGTTATATACTTTTGGCGACGCGACGCATCGCGGTCAGGAATGCTGCATGAAACACAACCGCTCTACTGATGACCAGTATGCACATGTCTAAAAAAACGGAGAAAATGAGGGATGATGCTTGATCCGTGATTCAGGTCATCGATCACCACATGGTTGCCGGCGTCGATGAGATGATCAAGCGGAAAGGTATGTGATCTTTGATCTTTGATCTCGAATAGCTGATCTTTAATCTCGAATAGCTGATCTTTGCTTGTCGAATGCAGTTCTTGATCTGTTATCCTTGACGTTTGTTGATTAGTCTTCGCTTTCTAATCTCTTGATCGTTGATCTTTGATCTTTGCAGAGGTCGAGACGAGCAAGTTCCGGTCGACCTCGAAGACGTTCCGCCTGCGTACCTTTGACGTACTGTCGCCGTCCATCTTCAAGATTATCTCAGACTAATTACGATACAACGCAGGATTAGTGGTGTTGCCTCACGATCCTTGATCTCATTGGTTCATTCCAAGTAGTGCCTAGTTTATGCTATTGTTTTGTATCTTGTTTTACCGGTTCAGCAGAAATGCCAAGTACGCTAATTATAAGTTATTCACTTTATTGTCTGCAATTTGTATTATTCTAGAGCAGCTGTTTTGTAGAAGACTGTCACGAATAAATAGAAGTCTGCAACATTGTGAAACGATATGGACTGTTAATGTAAAATGGCCAATGGTGTTTTCACCCTGTTTTCATTGTCAGGATAATTGGCGCGATTGCGGTCTTTTCTGGCTACCGATTATCGGCACAGTATTCCGCCCGGTGAAGAATGTGTCTAATAGCGAATTGGCCACTACTTTTGAATTTGTTCACAAGTGGCTAATTCGATCTACGCCAAATTTTCGGAGGGGTTGCAATTCATAGAGACGAGCTTATGTATTTAAGTTCATAATTTTTCGTTCACTGATTCGCCTACATGATCGGATCCTATGCGCTATTAGAACGCTTAGAATGCTGTGTCGGGGAAATCACGATTTCATCAAAACAGTCATTTCAACAAGCACAATTGAATAGATTTAGTATTGATGAAACGACCGATTTGATGAAATGTATGTTTCCCGATTATATTATTTTATTATCGTCTTTTCGTCTCCTGCGCCTTGATCGACGAGTGCTTCGCCGTTCAGAATGCGTCCTAGCGGTGTCTAACATCCTTAGCTCTGGAGCATTCCATTCGGGTCTTTTTGATGGTTTTGCTTCATGATCTGAGTTTTATGAAGCAAAACCATCAAAAAGACCAGAATGGAATGCTGTACTTATCTCCTCCGAAATCATCGCTTCCGTGCAAGCGTCATTGAGTGAAATGACTGCATTGTTTATCACAGGGCAACTCTGCACAGTATATCAGTCATGTCAGGCATCAGCTGGGATGCCACTTCTCCTAGTTGTAGGTAGTGGGAGCAGATGCGGGGTAGGGAGCAGACTGCTGGGGATACGAAGAGTACGAAGGGGAAGGCTGAGAGTAACCCGAGGGATGCGAAGACTGCTGGGCGTAGCCCTGAAAGAAGGTTGATTAGAACTGATGCGAGCATAGGTTGTGAAGTAGAGAAGTAACACTAGGGATAGGAGGGATGGGAAATATCGATACTAGACTCCTCGGTCTACTCTCATATCCATCTAGAGTACCGTTGATGATCTTCGTTCGCAATAGTTGTGAAGTCATCAAACGGTACCCTAGACGGAACAGAGAAGACGTAGGAATGGGGGGGGAGGGAATTTAACTGTTAGTGTGGGACTTGATTCAGGCATAAAACGATACCTGGTAGGATCCGTACGAGGGCTGGGGAGCGGGAAGGACGGGGATGGGCATGGGAGGAGGAGGGGGGAGGGGACGACGAGGGGCACAACAGAGACACTGAAGAGGGGCTGATGGGAGACGAGGGAAGGGATGTATGGAGTTGAGGACGTACCCTCAGGTTCTTGTAGTTCCTCAGCGGCTCGAAGCTCTCAAGTTCGTGATCGTGGTGGTGCTCCTTCGAATCCTGCACAAATTAGACTTTTGTTTGTTCTACCGCATTCTCCTCTTGATTGCTCTCTCTTCACAGTCCTACCTCTCGTTCATACTCGGCATTTCCACTCGTTTGAGTGGTCGCATCCTCCTTCTGGTTCTTCACCTCTTCCTTCGCGGCTCTCTTCTCACGGCGGGACTAAAGAAGACTCATATAGGCCAAGGTATATCAGTGTAATTTGCTGAAACGATCTACTGGACTTACATAGTCATCCTCGTTACTTCCGCTCTCCCACGATCCATCCTTGGTGAAGTGGTCGATAGCAGTGAGGAAACCGTAGATGTCCTCCTTGAATATGAACAATAACATTGCCCTGATGAATTTAAGAGTCAATTTTTGGGTGGTGAGCAAGATATGGTGAATGGGGTTTTACGATAGTCTTCCAATCATCACCTTTCCCCGTCCAAAAAGCCGAGAGCTAAGTTTATCCTCATTATGAAAACTGTAACTCATCTCTCTTTTTGAGACGGAAATAAAGGAATAAGAAGAGCGGGGAAACAATCGTGGAAAGCTATCATAGGCAGCTACAATATATCTAGGGAGGGGGTTTATTCCTAGTGAAGCTATGGATAAAGGAGAGTTTCAAGGGTACGGGCATAACTCCTATCGGGACTACCCCGGATGAGAACCCCCGGATGAGAATGGGCACATGAGAACTTTTTTTGCGCCATATGAGAACGCGCCAAATGAGAACTACCCGAATGAGAACTGGACGGCTGAGGACCGTACTTATTTGCATTAGACAGTGTCTCTCCCTCTTCTTGGAATTGGAAGGTTCTCATCCGTCCGGTTCTCATATGGCTCGTTCTCATGTGGCCAGTTCTCATTCGGGTAGTTCTTATTTGGCGCGTTCTCATCTGGAGGTTCGCATCCGGGTTAGTGCCCTCCTATCGTATCCACTTGCTCACATATCCATCCAGGGAACAACCGTTAATGAGCGTAGTCTCATAGCTAAAGTCCGCTTAATCGATACCCTGGACCACGGTGGTCCATTCCCGTTGAGCGAGGGCAAGTGGGGAATCGGCGTGTCTGGCTCGTCTGCCACTCTCGCCCCTTCCCTTTCTCTTCACTAGCGCGTGTTTCTTGTTTTGCGTGTAACTCGGGGACCCTCTGATCAAAACGCTTCATCTAGGGTTCAATAGACTCGCCAGACCCTCCTCTTTCCATCCATGTATAGGTCATGTCCAGATCAGACCGTTTCCATGGAAAACGTTTGGGTATTTTATGTAGTATGTTCGAACCCACTACCCTTTGAGTGCAAAACGGGCGTTGCCGCAGGATAAAAGAAGTAGGGGGTTGGGAGAGAGTAGGATGGTTAACAAGTCTATGTGGGAAATGTGCTCACGTTCTTGATAGCGGGGTCCCTCCTCGCAGCGTTCTGACAGCAAACCATGCAGGAATCCTCGTCGGCTGCAGCGACATCCGAACATCTGGAGAGTGGGGTATTGATTGATTGTAATTGATGGAGTTGGGAGGGGGGAATGTGGGATGGTAAGGGGACAGATGATCGGCAATAATTTGCTGGTGAAGAGAAACAAGGGGAGGGGACGGGAGAGATTTTCGACTCTCACAAGAGGGAAATGCGGACTTCAAGAGTCAGCTCCTCTTTGAAGACCCGATTGTTTCCCTCTGAGCGGCTCAGCAATCTCCATTGAGTCTTAGAGAACTCAAGGACCCCGAGGTATCAAGGGAAGCAAAAGTCTTTAAATCTACCAGGATAGATACATCTCAGTAACTTACTTCACTCGTCTCGCCCTGTTTCTTCCGTGGCGTCCTCCCTCCACTACGAGGAGCACCGAGGCATCGAGATCGCACACGTTTCCTGAAGGAAATATATTATCGAATGACCGCTATGCCACTATATTGAAGATGCTAAACAGTAGGATTCTATGCTACTAGATGCTAAGGGTGAGTATGTTCAGCTAACGGTCGATGATGGGCGCAGTGTAGGGACGGGGACCGTAGTATCGATGACGATGACGGTGTCCATCCGCCTCCTCCTTCTTGACTCCACTCTCCTCCTTGAGAAGAGGAAGTTAGAGGAGTAGAGGATACGAATCGCGTACTTTTGATGCTTATGTTTCACGCATCATTCATAACCGCAACGCTTCCGGCCGCCAAAAACAACGAAGCATATCGTCGAAAAGTGCACGATTCGTATCCTCTAGTTAGGAGTGGTTAGCGTGAAAGAGGTATGTAAAGTATAGGATGGGGTCTTAGGGGTATATGAGGGTGAAAGCGGTGGGATGTATAGGGGTGTATGTGGAGAGATGGAGGTGGGTTGGGGTGAAGGAAGAAGAGAGCTTACCTTATCGGAGGGAGACGAAGTCGAAGACTGAGAGTAGGCAAAGGCGACTAAGAAGACGAGAAAGAGAAGACACTTCATGGTGAAGAGGGATGGCTGAGGAGCGAGGGTTTATATACGGTGAAGGAAGGGGCGGGGTTGGGATATGGAGAATGGCTACTGGCTGAAGGTAGAAGGATTCATGGTCGGGGGGAGGGGGG
>LS921106.1:25368-46525 GCA_900490955.1 Micoletzkya japonica | reverse complement strand
TAGGCACAAGTGAATCGACAATTGTTTGCTTGATAATGATTTGCATAGTACAAACTCCTTTACACACCTTGATCCCCATTCCAATCCATAACTCTTTTTATTCCCTTCCCGTCAACCCAAAAGTTCTCTTGGATCCTAAAATTGAATCATCTCCTTTTACTTTTACTGAAAAGATGATGATCATCAGTAGGAAAGTAACGGGATTAGAGATATGAAGGGTATATGAGAAGCAGAACTGATCATAAGGACTAAGGCAAGGAAGAGGGTGAAGGAGATATGTCAACAGGGATCGCATTCATTCATTCATTCATTCTTTATTCTCGTCAGGTAAGGGAACAGGGGATAAGATGAGAAGCATTGTGTTCATAGTATCTGTTCTTTTTACAGTTTACAGTTTGTACACCGTTTATCTGGGCTAACGGTGGAGGAGTTCCAGAGGAGGGAGTCTTGATAGATCGGAGAGGGCGATGACTTCAAATCTTCGTCAAATACTCACTCAGCCCGCGGTGTCCATGATCTTGAGTATCCTCGCGATCCTGGTTTCGCGCTAGTTAACCCGTTCGTCAAGTCTTCAAGGGGAACGATTCGCGTCCGAGATTGAATGGGGCGCGCTTGATTGACAATGAGAGAAAATGAAGTGAGCCGACCACCCGCGACAAGGACAGAGCAGGAAAATTATCCTTTTTTGGTGCCCATTAATATTCATATTCAGAGACATTGACATATGCTATAATTCCATTCACATCATCCCTTTTTGAGAGCACTGCTCTTCATCCTAACTTTGTCTAAGGGGTTTAATTCCTCCGATTTCACCACCATGGTTTGGTCTCTGTACATTTCCATGATTTGATCTCTGTATTCTCCACTCTTACCTGTCTTATCTTACTCTACCATCCTTTCTCCATCCGTCTACATACTGAGTCAGTTCGGAGAAAAGGGGCGGGGACGTGAACGATGGGGATTGGCTGTTGAGGGAAGAAGGATGTAAGGGAGAGGGGAAGGCTAGGAAGTGGCGGAGTGATGTAGACAGAAGATAGGGTTGTTGGTGGAGGGGGTGGAGAAGAATCAAAGAGTAAGGAGAAGGGGTGGAATAATTCTTTGAATTTTTTTTGAATAAATGGAGATGCGGAGATTCATCACTTTTCAATTGAACCAAACATCTCTTGAGCGACGCTCTCTCTTTCTCTCTCAGGAACGTCCCCAAAGAGCGACGGGGACAGAGACGCGACGGGTCTCTGTGTCCCCGTCGCGAGTGGTCGGCTCTCTCAGTCGTCTCCCAATCAAGAGCCCCCCCCGCATGGACAAAAGAATTGATCCTTCTCCATAACGAATTGGCGCTCGGGAGAAGTATGCGCCAAACGAGGATCAAGAGGACCACTCAAGATCGTTCGGCACCTCGGACTGAGTGAGTTGTTTGAAGAAGATTCGAAGTCTCCGACCTCTCCCATCTATATCAAGCAACCCCTCCTTTGGAAACCCAACCAATGCTAGTCCTGATAAAGGTGATAAACGAAAAAAACCAAAGATCTCTTGTACTCGAATCGTATCGACGCAATTTCGCTCATCTCCCATTACCATTTCACAATATTCTTCCACAGTGTTCTGACAGCAGTGAAAATGTTAAGCGAACGAGAAGCCGAAAAATAACCCTGATTTTGGTAGGAACTCTCTCGCACGGAAAACACCGTATCCAAAGTATTTTGGCTCGTTCGCTTAACATTTAGAACACTGTGCTTCTTCTCCTTCCCTCTTCTGTTTACTATTCTCATCTTTCCCTCGAGCATGAATCATCATAGCCTTCTGCCCTTCACGCAAGGCGAAAAAAGAGAGAGCGAATAGAAGACACTAGGAGCATGAGGAGAGAGGGGGGAAGAGGGAAAAAGGGCGAGGGAGTTAGTGATTCTAAAATGTAAAGGAAGAAAGAAGAATGTATGCATCATCTTTAGTCGCTTCGAAGTCGCTATGAGAAACAAGACAGATTATACCTAGGTCTTGTTTTGAAAAATTGAACTAATTTGATTTGCTTCATCTTAAAGGGTCCCTCCAACTATCTCAGTCATTTCAAGAGATACCCAATTAAGAGCGGTTGATTGATTGCGAGCGACAAGAGAGGAATGAAGAGACGCAGACAGTGAAAGAAATCTTTGCACAGCGTTTTCTCAGTAACGGCGAAGTTTCAGCGAAAAAAAGGAGAAAGTATGAGACTCAGAACATTGCGAGCTATCCAATGATATCAAAAATGAATATGGTAGATATTGCCTGGAGAGGCCCTTTAACTTCTGAACGAAGGTCTGAGGTGTTCAATCCCTCCGATTTCATCACCCTTTCCGCGATTTGGCCTCTCCACTCTCCACTCATACTCTCCACTCATCGCTCTCGTATCTCAGTCTACCATCCTTCCTCCGTCCGTCTACATACTGAGTCAATTCGGAGAAAAGGAGAAAAGGGCGTGGACGTGAACGATGGGGATTGGCTGTTGAGGGAAGAAGGATGGAAAGGAGAGGAGAAGGAGAGGGAAGGGAGGGAGGGGGGGGGAGTGATGTAGACAGAAGATAGGGTTGTGGAGGATGTATGAAAAAGAATAAGAGAGGTGCTGATGAAAATACACTCAGCGAAATTTCACCACCATACCGCACCTAGTGAATCATTCACCACACAAATTTCACCAGCCCGCTGGTGAATGGCGCACAATTCACCAGAGGGCTGGTGAAATTTGTGTGGTGAATGATTCACTAGGTGCGGTATGGGGGTGAAATTTCGCTGAGTGTAGGGATCATGAGAGTAAGAATAATGGAGGAATCCGGAGAAGGAAAGGACATTGAAATCTTAGGAAGATTAAGTGGATATGTGGAGACTATGTACCGAATCACTGAAATTTGGAAAGTCATGGAAATCTGATAAACAATAATATCTTGTAGTACTCTTGTGATATCGGTATTTATACTGGATTAAAAACAATCGTCGGAAAATCATTCCGAATATAAATAAGGTGAGAGAATTAGACTCATTTTGGAGCGGAAGAAACTGACGAATCGGTTTATTCCACTATATTTCATCACTTGACCGCAGACATGTACGAAGGGGAAAGATGCAAATTAAACAAAAAAATTTTAAAAAAAACTCATCGCAACATCGCAGGCATCATCTACCTATTTAGCACGACTGATTCAGAAGACATCGATGAGAGTAACGGGTAAAGGACACGAATCGTGTACTTTTGATGGTTATGTTTCGCCCATCCGAAGATAATAAGGCACGGGTTCAGTATGCATTGATCGTGAAACATAACCGTCAAAAGTACACGATTCGTTTCCGCTAGTAAAGGACCCCAACCATCTCACTATCTCTCCTTAGCTACTGGTCCCTTCCTCATACTCCATTCAAGGAGGTCGTACAACATCTTGGGTTGTGAAACTTTGAAAAGGGGCGGAGCTTTGAGTTAACAGGCCGGAATCGCGGAAACACTCGGACGATACATGTTGGCAAAAAAATCAGTCAATGAAAACAAAAAAAACACCACCATATACTGTATATAGAGCTGTAGGCATGCGGTTGCTTGTTGTGAAGCTCCCAGTATGAGCCTTACATGCATTTTTGTGCTCGTTTCCGCGGTTTCCGCGACCCTCATTCATTGTCAGCGAAATTCCCCTAGCCGGCTGGGGAAATTGCGCCCCCTCTCTGAATTCCGTGGAAAAGATGAGCATAGTATAATATATTCTATGAAAGTTAGGCTTTTCGAGCTTACGTTTCATCAGTTCTTCCGAAGCATCAGAAATCTAAATTAGCGATGTGCACAGATCTATGTCATTAGTAGGAAGATGTTTGCTTTTTACTAATCATCCATTTGCATTCTCATTCTGCTCTTTTGAAGAAAACCCCTTTACTCGCTCCAAGTAGGCAGGCCTCACTTTACATTGATACTTTCACGTCACAAATGCGGGGCTTCGGTCGACTAAGCAAACCTTTTTTCTCTCATTCCTTTTCCACCCTACTGGCATTCTTTTGTGTGGAAAATACGAGCCAATGACGCCCGCATGTTCTCTATAAATTACGTTCATTCCGTTAGCTTCGTATCCTATTGGACGCGGGACAAAGAAAAAATGACCAGTATACGATTGACGCGCAAATTTGCACGACATCATCTCCACTATTTTCGGATACTCTCCGTTGAGTCCATCATGGCGCTGCCTCGGCCACATGTCTGTTCCGCAAATATTATTGTGTACGTAGGTTACGGAAGCAAGAAGCAGCATCTCAAGTGCCATCTGCGCTAGTCGGAAATCTTCCCTGTTGGGATAATGAGGGCACATTTCGCGTAATACGCGCAGCTTTGAGCGTGTATACTAAGGTTCTCATCACTCAGCGAAATTTCACCACCATATATACAGCACCTAGTGAATCATTCACCACGTAAATTTCACCAGCCCGGTGGTGAATTGTGCGCCATTCACCAGCGGGCTGGTGAAATTTGTGTGGTGAATGATTCACTAGGTACTGTATGGTGGTGATATTTCGCTCAGTGTTTTTTGACGCTTTGGCTCGGTTATGTTTCAGAGTTGTATAAATACCCGGGCTATGCCTACGGAGAGTGAATGCTGAAACGTAACACTGGAAAAGCGTCAAAAAGATAACCCTCTCTAGATACACTATCGCTGTCTGGTCTCAGTGAATACTGATTCAATTGGGAGGAACTATAATATCTAGAGTTCTGCGTGGGGGGTTCTTTTTCAAAGCAACAGAACTCCCAAGAAGAACGCTCGTCACATTCCCGGAAGAAATGCGTAACTTTGCGCTCAGGCCTCCTCTGACTAGGAATCGTTGTGATTTGCGCCTTTCTCTGGAGTTCTGCCTCTCAAGTTGCCCGCAATTCATCGTACCTATGCGTGCTGCTCTTTAGACATCGCTGCATGGAACTGACGTTGGCCGTCCAGATTCACATTGGCGTGGACGTTTTCGGGAGTATTCTGTACACCTTCCTCGTTTTGCTTCTTGCCTTGAGTGCAGACAAACGGGCGAAAACGCAGTATCTTACGGTCTTCTACTCGACAGGTAAATATTCGCGAATCTCGTTTTGAAAGCATGAAAAAATAGCTAAACACCGTAGCGGCGGAATCACGAATTATACCTTCCAATTTTCTAGACTATATGCGTACGTTCAGCCATCGCGGGCATGCTGTCCGTTCTTCTCAACTGGCTCGAGCTCTTCGCGCTCAATTTCACCGAGCAACACGAGGCCTACGTTCGGATAGTCGTAGTCAGCATATTTTTTACTATTATAACGTTTGTCCCACCCTCCCAATGTCATGCCTCAAGATGAAGGCGGGGTGAAGCGTATTTGGTCACACGACTCCGTGCCCTTACCGCCCGCCATCGTTTGTGAAACAGCTTAATTAAATTATCGACGTATATGCGTGATAGTTGAATCGGGGTACTACATCAAAATCTATTAGAGAATCTAGGCCTGTTGATGTGGTATACTTTGACTTCTCGAAGGCTTTTGATAGAGTATCGCACAAAAAGCTTCTTTATAAACTTCGCTTACTGAATATTCCAAAACAAGTAGTTCATGGATAGAGAATTATCTCATTGGCAGGACCTTTCAAGTACGAGTCGGTGAAGCTCTCTCTAGGCCTCTGCCCACAAACAGTGGGGTCCCTCAGGGTTCGGCAATAGGACCTCTGCTCTTTCTCTTGTATACAGCCGAACTACCCTCACTTGTCCAATCAAATGGTGTAGTTGCGCGAGTTTATGCAGATGATATCAAGGTGTATTCTGGATTAGCAAGAAATGAAAGGGGAAAGAATATTCAAGACTCAATAGATACTGTTGCTAAGTGGGCTGAAGAGTGGCAGCTGCCGTTGGCTGATAAGAAATGCGCTGTTCTGCACTTAGGCAAGACTAACCCTAAGCGCTCATACACTATAAATGGAAACCAAATAGAATCGAAGATTGCAATTCGAGATCTTGGCTTTCAAGTGGATCATGAACTAAAGTTTTCCTCCCATGTGCGTCTTATTGCGATCAAAACCAAACGACACAGTGTTCTAAATGTTAAGCGAACGAACCAAAATGCTTAGGCTACGGTGTTTTCCGTGCGAGAGTTCCTACCGAAATCAGCCGCGCGATTAATCTCCCCCAAAAGTTCGTTATTTCAATCGAAAGTTTTATATCGTTCCGTATTTGTGGACAACTTCCGTGGAACCTGTAATATGTGCCATTTTCATATGTTTTTACTTCTTCTCTCTCTTTCTCTTTGTAACCGCGTTTCTTCGTGAAATTACAATAAAATTATTACTACTCAATAATTGGCCCGAAAAAAATAAAAGTTCTGTTTTTTTTGTGCTTTCAGCTGCTTAATCGCGCCATGCCCTGCTCGCATGCTCTGGGCACCGTATTGATGATGCTCTACCGATTCTCCGTTCTGCGAATCGTGCACAATTCGACAGAGGTAAGCTCCGGAGCTTATGCAAAGTACTTAATACAAGATTTATTTAAAATTATTTCTTCATCATTTATTAAGTTGTGTCATAAGTCTTGTATCACTCGAAAATTTTAATTTTCGAACTCAAGCAAAGCGACACCGCAATTTTTCCAACATAGATGGATGCCGATCTGGCTTGCCCACAAATCACATTTGTTTCACATTGCTCACTTATCATAGAGCGGAGAAATGGGCTGAAATGTTTGTAAAACACAATATCTTAAAATCGAAGCAAGAGTTCTTTAAGATGAGACAATCTTCTGTTGTTACCAGGGAAAGAATGTTTGTTCTCGGGGCTAAGCTTTAAAATAACTAGAGCTTAAATTAATCAATGAAAAAGCTTTAAAATTAAATTAAATTTGAATATTCAGCTACCGAAAACATTATTTATTATTTTCAGCTAATTTTTACCATTTTGAAATCCGATTCATTAGCTTTCCTTAGGTTATTTTTATTCCGCATCCTCCCTGAATAGAGTACAGAATTTAGTTCTTTTAAACAACCGCGAGATATAAGCTTTTAATTTTTTCGAAAGTGCGGCTGATTAGCATATGGTAGTAACACTAGTTTTTTCCCTTCATATCTTAAAATCCGGATTTCAGCTGAAACAATTCTAATGTTAAGCTTTGGACACTTATGCGTAATTGAGAAAAATAAGAAGTCAATTTGATTATTTATTACTTATTAAAGAAATATTTAACTTTAAATAGAAGCTTAAATAGGGCTTCAGGTACGAAAGCAGCAGAGAAAGTGATAAAACCATTTTTTTCTTATATTTTAACAGGGAGACTATTTTTCGTCCTGCTAAAGTGTTATTATATACTAAGTACTACGTCAGTAATAGTGATGGTGTTATCACGAAAATTCGATCTACATATGTCGCAAAATATAAATCGAAATTTCTAAAACTTAAGGTTACATAAAAAATTCAAATAATTTTTTACACACTGTAAAGTAGAGTAAAGTAGAAGACTCGGGAACAGTTTCATAAGGGACTTCGCTTCCAGTCTTGGCGAGACCACGCGTGACCATACGATTTGAGAATTCTTTTGTTTCACATACTAGGACCCCTTACTGTGTTGTTGGTACAAACAGGTTTTAGTTGGCAACCAATGGAATTGAGAAAAATAATTTCCAAAAAGTGATACAAGACTTATGAAACAGACTAATAGATTAATTTTATCTAAAAATAATTTTTTTTCATACCATTTTTGTGGAATATTTTTTCATTCATCTTCGCCTAAAATTATTTTCGTAGGATATGAATCTTCAATAGTACGATGCGTTGTCTTTGTGCACAATTCAGTATACATAAGATCCGCTGAGATAAAAAGACAGTATGGCATCCCGACGCAGAGGCAAATGCCGGAAATGATGCCATCCTGTATTTTTATCTCAGCCGGTCTTATATGCATCTACCTAGCGTAATTGTTCGCCCTTGAAGAGTAGGTCAGCATCGCGCACCGAAGTAAAGCGAAACAAATCGCAAAAGAGTTCTCAGGTCGTAGTTCACGCGTGGTCTCGCCAAGTTCTCGTGCTTTTGATTGTCGCCCAGTACCTCGCTCCTATCCTTCCAAACCTCTTCTTCGCATTTACGCCAGTCAAGTCGACGCGGACTCCTGGAGGCACATACGACTTCCTCATTCTCGTGGGCGATGATGGGCTGGTAGGTAATTAAAGGGGAGAAAAAATATCGTTAGTCGAGGAAAAATGCTGCTTCGCTTTTACTTTGTTTTTTTTTAAAATTATTTTTACTATGCTTTTGTCTAGAATTAGTGCCCCAAAATCATAAAAGGCAGGCCCGATGAGTGCCAAAAAAGTACTGTTTACACCACCTTGCTTGCAGATCTACCGCGCCTGCTACGCTCTAGCCTTCAGTGTGTGGGTGGCGGTGTCTACGTACTTGAATTACGCAATTTGGAAGAAGCTCAAGGCGCTCATAGAAAAGAAGGCAGGCTTTCCATCCCATCCGTCGGTTGCTCTTTAGCCTTTTCTGCAAAATTTACATCTGTTGCTAAATTAAAAAAAACGTTCTTATTGAAATATCCGGCGTACAATGTAGAAACTACGCCGAGAATTAATTCATTGAACGGAGGAAACGCTGTTCCGAAATGTGAATGCATTGTGCGCTTCAGATTTTCAAGGAAAAAATTTGGGGGGGGGAGGAGAAGGAAAGAGAAAATTCTGCTTGTTTGCCTACCCACCAAACACAAAGAGTTTACGCTAGATTAGTTTCTGATTGTCTTTCCTTTTATATCGGAAAACATTCATCTGCTTCAAGTGATTGTTGAATTGCTTTGGTTTCTGATGCTGTTAGGTACATTCTCTCACCCGAAGAATGCCCGGAGATCTGTTCGAAGCAGGGATTTAAGATACTTAAAGAGCTTGAGCGCTGCAACATCTTCTTTTTGGCGACCATTTTACACATCATTCATGAACTCGTTAGCAAACAAAAAAACTGCGACATATATTGACCATTAGAACGTTTCTATACTGTACTGCAGACACTGTCGTACCAGGCCCATCTAGCATTGCATAGATAAACAATGACAAAACCAGCTCCGTTCCAAATTCATATTACCTTAGTCTGGACCATTGTCGTATTATGGGTCGTGGTGTCCCCTGAAATCTGTAATGCTGCAGACGCTCTCGACTACGACGTACCAAGCGCGTCTGGCCATCCACTGTTTCTCGCTGTCGCTGATCAACGTCGTCTACGCCCTACACGCCCTCTGCCTCGCCCTCACCTACGTCGTCGACCGGACCGCTTTCCTGCTACTCGTCATCAATCTGGCAAGCCGTTTATAGTGGAATAATCGGCGATCCGCCAGTTTCTTCTGTTCCAAAATGAGCCTAATTCTGTCACTTTTGCACACTCTCTCGCCTTATATTCGGAAGGATTTTGCGACGGATCTTTTTAATCCACTATATATAATAGCAATATTCATCCGTTTGTCCTGCGAATTCTTCTCCACAATAAATAAATAATAGATAGTCTGGATCGTTACTGACGGAACGCTTTCGTCCATAATGCCGATTTAGCGCGGAATCATTACGGAGCTGGCCGTCTTCGCCAATCCGCTCCTGCTGGTGGTTCTCTCGCCGTTCGTCCGGTCGCTCGCCGTGGCACGACTGCGACTAATCGTACTAGGCAGCCCCACGAAGATCCAGAACATGGGAAGTTCCGTCGTGGTTTCCGGGTAATGCCGCTTTGATGTATATTGGAATAAAAAGATACGTTAGTAAATCATTCCGAATATCAAGCGAGCGAGTGTGTGTCTATTCCAGCTTCACTCAGCGAAATTTCACCACCATACAGCACCTTGTGAATCGTTCACCACACAAATTTCACCAGCCCGCTGGTGAAATTTGTGTAGTGAATGATTCACTACGTACTGTATGGTGGTGAAATTTCGCTGAGTGATGGTCTACCATACAATAGGACTCTTACCATTTCTCATAGGAGAGTGTTCTGTCGATCTAATGCTATATAAATAGCGCAAATTTGATCAGCTAGTTATACGCAGAATACTTCCGCAAAATGGAAATTTTTGAATATGCTGGACAATAATTATCATATAACATGCCTGGTTTCAGGAATTTTTGAGCACGATCGAGGAGCACCGAGCCTTATGATGAATTGGCAAGAAGAATCTACGAAAGGGCTTTATGAAGCCAATAAAGGGAACGCTGATACTAGTTGATTTTGACAAACACCGACTCTCCTATATATGCGAAATATGCGAAATCCATCCTTACGCTAATTCTATGTGTCTATGAGGTTCATGTTTAAAGATGAGCTGGAGTTTGCTTGAAAAGAATCAAGAAATCGAGAAAAAATAAAGTTCACAGGTCTGCAACTAGAACAATTTTGTACGTTTCCCATCTCAAATGGGGAGATGTCTTTCTTTTTTCAATTCAAGAGCTCTAGATATTTAAAGGGGGGCCGTACGGTACCTTAGTCATGTTAATGGGCACTAATTTCAATATCGAGTGAGGGGAGGGCATAGAAGAGAAACCAATCGAATCCGTCAGGATGCCGTCAGGAATCTGAATAGATTACGGTTCCGAATGAAGCTCCTTTAAGAAATCTAATTAACTTGACGGCTGTTATCGTTCGGGATCCCCAATTCCTTTCTTAGTTTGTTTACGGCCCTCCCGTCCATCTCTTCAAAGATCGGCTATATCGCTCCCGTGACGGGCTGTGCTCTACTACGAGCGAAGAACGTTAGGAGTTTTTGTTCGTGATCACGATAGTGGCTTTCGTGACTTTTAAATGTTTCCTTGTACTTATTACGCTCCTGTTGACGTCAGAATCCCTACAAAACTTTCCGTATCTGCGCTACTTGCATGGTCGTAATCATTCTTTTCTCGCATGGCCTCTCTATTGAATCGTTAAACGAGTTGTCTCCTTCACGTATGTATGATGATGTCTGCATTGCTTATGGTTGTTTTTCTCATTTCCGTTCTACCTCTGCACCGCTTCTAACGGCCGTTCGTTCATTTGGAAAGGAGCGAAAAGATGAGAGCGAGTGAGAGCTGACACACAGACAATCACACGGACAGATCAACCGATTCTATAAAGTCCGCGTCATTATTGTGCAACCATCGTCGAGCTGCGCCTTTCATGTGCACCCAAATTTCGCCACCCAACAGAACCTTGTGAAACCTTCAGACTACAGTTCTGCATGAGACTTCTTCTCAAGGATATGCTTCATGAAGCGCGCAAGAATGTCATCCGCCATAAGCGTTAAAATGAATCATGACCGCGAAAAGAAACTCGCGTGCACATCTGAATTTAAGAGTGTGCACCCACGTTTCCTTTGAAATAGCCTTCTTGTTATTATTGGCGAAAATGTTCCGTCAGCAAACTCATTCCTACGTTGTCTGCATTCTCTTCACATCACTTCGCTTTCGTCGGAAACAGGAATGGAAGAACTGACGGAACGTTTTCCTAAATCATTCCGTACTGTTTTGCGTCATACGTCATAGGTTCTGGCCTAATTTCCTATCCCCGCATTCAAATAGCAGTTCCGCTCGTTCTTGAAATGTGCTGCTTACAATTAGCGCAAGCGGACAGTCAAAAGTACAAGTTTACGTGATACAAACAACGGAAGCCGCACTCCATATTCTTCGAACGTAAATTTGAATACGATTATGACCAGTACCCTGTCACTTGAGCGGTGTTCCCGAAATAGAAAGAATGACGCCAAAGATCAGGCCAGCCAATTGCATCATACCTATCTGTCTAGCGTGTCCCGCCCTCCCCCACTCTGCGCCTCCCTCGCATTTGCATAATATCACTGCAACTTCACAGCATTCCGCCCGGTGAAGAATGTGTCTAATAGCGAATTGAGGACCAAATGTGACTTTTCTCAAGAATGGCTGAACAATGCTGTGCCAAATTTTCAGGGCTTCATGCATTCATAGTGACGAGCCATATTGCGCTCTCTACGTCATCCAGTAGCTCTAATCATCATGATCGGGTATTCCAAATTTCATGCGATTTCATTCACTCTCCGCGGAGTACTGGGGGTCACAGCATTCCGCTCGGTGAAGAATGTGTCCAATAGCGAAATGACTACTATTTTTGAATTTTCTCAAGAGCAGCTCAACTAATCAGCACCAAATTTTCAGAACTTGTTGAATTCATAGTGGCGAGCTTAAGGTTTTAAATTCATAATTTTTGGTTCACTGGTTCGACTACAGGATCGGATCCTATGCGCGTAAACCGCTATTCGCTATTATGACGCTTGGAATGCTGTGGGGTGCAAAGGGCAACGAGCTTTTCACAAAATCGAACATATTAGCTGACTGAGATGAGATACAGCTCTAATCCATTTACAAAACGACTTTTCACATTGTTCTGATCATTTTAAGAAAAAGAACTACCAAAAAAGATGAGCGGAAAGGCCTAAATGGCAATATCAGGGTAGCGCGCCAAATAATCAAATCCTACCGTACTCGTGGGCCGGCTGTATTCGCTATTAGAACGCTTGGAATGCTGTGACTTCCGCTCACAGATTCGTACACTTCGTGCCGCGACAGAAATGGGAGAGTCTCCAAAGTCGAGCAAATTTCGCTTCGTTATACTGGCCGTATCCTGCATTCAACTGTCGCTACTGTTCTGCAGGTGAATTTTGCGAAAATAACCGTGTGCACACTGAATTTTGCCCGTTTTTCGACTGTACCGAGTTTGTTAGACATCTTAAAACATATTTTTTTAAATTTTAAACATATTAAACTAATATTACATTCAATATTAATAATGATTAAGCGTGCTAACCTTCAACTCGACCTTTGTAACGCTCGTCAAGCTCGAGCAGTCCCCCCTCTACCCGGACTTTGCCAATGGAACGCTTCATGTGATATCTTACACAGGAATTTAAAAAGAAAAACAATCAAGGCGTGAGATTTATGCCGAAGAAACACTCATTGGAAAGAAAACGATCGGGCTATATCTATTTCTAATACTCTGGCTATCCCCATCTTCAAGAAATGTAAAAAAAAATGAAGCAGCTTGTGTTCTGCAAGACTTAGAAAGCTTCCAGAGTTCGTGGCAAACCGGTTTATGAAAAATGTAACGGTCCGTGAGGTATTTCGCTTCGCAATGGGGTTTTATGTGTGGAGATAACAGTGTATTGCAGGATCCGGTATGGGATTCGACGGATCTTCCGATTTCGCAACGACGTTTTCCCTGGACCCACCTGCAGAGAATGCTTATATTCGCCGGTATGCGAAAAGATTAGATTTCTCTCGTTGTCTGCGTCTCTTCATTCCTCCCTTGTCACTAACAATCAATCAACCGCACACGTTAATTGGTTGTACGTAGAAATGAATGAGATGGTCAGAGGGGCCCTTTAATCGCTGTTTTACCCCGACACAGACACCGTTTGGCAAGTTGGCCCCGAAATTGCCTAGTGCGACGGCAATCCATTGTCAGGGAAGCAAGTTCGCAGTCGTACAGTGTATACGAGTGTGAGTTCGCTGCTGATTCAATATTCACTAAAATACGTGTTCCGCCTTCAGTTTGCTATGGCGGAGCCTTCGTGAGCGTCCAGCCGATCGTCATCGTTAACCGTCTCCTCGGAGCCCGCCTGACTATGGCTATTCTGGGTTTGTCGCACCTGCGTTATTGAATATATAGTGGAATAAAAAGATACATCGGAAAATCATTCCGAATATAGGGCGAGAGAGTGTGCAAAAGTGAGAGATTTAGACTCATTTTGGAACGAGAGAAACTGACGGATCGGTTTATTCCACTATATGATAAGAGAGCTAGCTGCACTCGAGCTCTTTTGAGGACTATTGACGAAGAGGACATGGATTGCAGAACTCTAATATTGATCCAGAATGAGGAGCTCAATGTGGAGTTGTTCCACACTGAGCGAAAATTCCCTAGCACACGGCACCACCGTGAAATTGCCCGAGCGGGCAAGGGTATCATTCCCCAAAAACAGTAGGGGGAGGCGGAAAGTTTTGGGGTATTTTCACGCTGGGGCCGTGTGGTGGAGAATTGTTCCCCAGCGGGGTAGGGTATTTTCGCTCGCAAGTGTAGGCTACGTCGGCGCGGCGGCCACAATCGTCACCTCGTTCGCCTTCAACTGGCCCTTCTGGCTGATGCTCGTCGTTCGCTTCGCAACGGTGCGCTTTACACCGTGTTCGCAGCCCGCTCACTACGTTGAGCTTCGAAGAGAACGATTCTGTGCGCGCTTCTCAGGGCCTTACCCTCGGCAGCCTCTTCACTGTCTCAGGTGTCGTCGTTCGGGACTGGTTCGTTATTTTCATCCCTACAGGAATACACCAAAAGCAACCATTTCATCATAGCGGCCGCTTCACCAACGCTAATTTCATGTAGACCTATTTAGGTAGATCGTCAATGCTAGAATCTGCCTGGATTAAAGGGCCCCTCCAGGCAATATCTACCAAATGCATTTTTTGACATCATTGGATAGCTCTCAGTGTCCTAAATCTCATGGTATCTCCTTTTTGCTTGAAATTTCTCCGTTGCTGAGAAAAGGCTGTGCAAAGATTTCTCTCGCTGTCTGCGTCTCTTCATTCCTCTCTTGTTTATCGCAATCAATCAACCGCTCTTAATTGGTTGTCTCTTCGAATGAATGAGATGGTTGGAGGGACCCTTTAAGGTAATGGGGCGGGATAGTAGTGCTTTATTACGCATATCAAACAGTTATATTGTAAATGATGGGTTGGCGAAGCGTCGATTGTCCAGCCAATCATCATTTCCGGACGATGGAATAATTGTCAGGGCGCCGCTCAACGAGCGGGGCGTCTTCGTGGCGGCGCTGACGGGACACGTCGAGGTCGCCGCCCTCATCGCCATGCCCTTCGGAGCGCAGATCGCCGTGCACCGTGAGTGGCGTCTTTACAGTCGTCTGCATCTTTATAAATGATAGCATATACCGTCAACTTAGTGTATATCGGGACAGATTCGGTATATCTTATACGAGGCCATAACTCCGTTCAAAAAGGGTCTAGAAACTTCTGGTTGGGTTCATTCGATTCATCTCATCAAGTTCTACCTGTGTACTAAGTTTGAGCTCAATTGGTCCACGCAGAAAATAGTTATGACGAAAAACATGAAAATCGCTTTGGGTAGGGGTCTATTTGGACTGCAAGGCCAATCGTATTCAAATTTGGTATGCGGGTAGACAGGAGCCTAAGGATTCCAAAAATTCCAACCAGAACTTTCTACGACCATTTCTAATCGAGTTACGGCCTTATTTTGAATATACCGAATATACCGAATTTGTCCCGATATGAACTAAGTTGACGGTATAGTTTCCGGTTTACCCGGCTGGTGCTATTTGTTGATATGAACGGTTCACGAGATGCGGTTAGGCGTGGACACTTCGCTCAGTGTGTGTGCGATGAGCTTATTGTTAACGTAATCTTACGCGTAGTAACTAGCCCAGATTGGCCTGAACTGTATCTGTCGCGACCACGCGATGTTACGTAACATAGCGAAAATAACTCAATGAATAATACCGTGACTTAATAAACACAAATATATACAAAAACCATATAATTATCATCGCGAGGTCGCGACAGTAGCCATTTGCATAGCATCATGTCAGTTGGCTGGGCGTACTCATACTGGAAATCTCTACCTCAAACTTGGGTAATTTAAAAAAAAACAACAAAACAAATTACCCAAGTTTGAGGTAATTTAGGTAATCACTGAGCACTTCTCAGAGACGATCCTGCAAAGCAAGTACCAATGACCGCTCCGCATGGAGCTAGTGAGCATCGGCGAGGGCAGCGGGTCGAGCAGCGATGTAGCGCCGGTTAGTGGTCATGAATATGCCAAGCTAAGCTAATAAGGCACGCGATATCATAAGGATGATGCATAAAGCGAAGCTCCTTTTATTCTGAAATAATCTTAAAGTTGCGTAGCTTGTACTTCTTTTCCTATTAGCGATTTCACCCCTTTCGTTCTCCTAATCTTAGACGTGTTCTCCTCAGATTCCCTACTCGTCCATCATCAGAGATGCCACCGTCTGGACGTCGTGGCTGTCGGTCTTCGGCGTCTTTCACGTAATGCAGTACGCGATGACGTGGACGCCAATGTACGGTGACTGGAAGTACAGTCAGCGAAACTTCTCCAGCCGGGTGGGGAATAATTCCCCACGGCGGGGCCCTGGTGATTATTTCCCCAGCCGACTCAGCCAATTTTGCCCTCCCCCTACTGAATTCTTGGGAAAAAATACTCCCCAAGGTCACGCCGTGGCAATATTTCACTCTGTATAGCAGTTAGGCTAGGCATGATCGTGATTGATAAGTAGATAGAGCCCACAGGATAATATCTAATTTATCTACATGCCCAACTTGAAACGGAAAGCTATAAGATGAGACCATTGATATGACTCTCCATATACGTGAATAAGACATTTACTGCTGCACTAATCACCATCCTCACGAAACATTCAGATACCTCAGCCAGTGCCTGGGCTACGCTCCGGTCACAGCGGGCTTGGTAATGGTCCCGGCTCTGTTCGGGCAGCTAATCGTCAAGTTCTTCACCGGACTCTTGTCGGATAAGATAACCTTCGTGCCGGAGGTAATGCACACGATGTCAGGATGCGAGTGATGCTATCAAACGAAGTTTATCAATGGTGCATTACATGCCTAGACAATTACATTAAAAAATAGTGCATAGGTAGGGTACTACCCTACCTATGCACTATTTCTTTAAGTAATTGTGGACTCCGAAAGGGAGTATTGCACTTAAAGATATAGGGCTCATGATTCCAGCTCACGAAGGTCAAGTTGTTCAATTCGATGGCGACGATCTCGTGCGCGGCACTCTTTGCTGTTCTGTCCGTGTCGCGGCCAACCGGCACCGTGCGAGATGCGATTCTCGCTCGTGAGTTTCGGCTATGCAAAGTATAGTAGAGCTTGAAAACCAAGCCTTTTAATCCGCATTATGAGACCGAGCGAGTGATGAGGAGAGTGAAAGCATGAAGATGAAGGGAGTCGGACGATAAATACGCCAATTGCGCTTGGTCTTCAAACCCTAATGCATAGTGGACTAAAAAGATGCCCGTCGGAAGATCATTTCGAGTATAACAAGAGCTGAACTGCGTGAATCCCGGCCGGTGCATTATACTTTGCTGTTCTCAAAAACTTTCAAATAAGACGAGAGAGTGTGCAAAAGTGAGAGAATTACAGTACTCATTTTGGAACGAGAGAAACTGACGGACCAGTTTACTCCACTATAGTAGATCCCTGGAATATCGTTGAGAAAAAAAGCTTCCGTCAGCCATCTCTATACTACCTAGATCTTTCCGACGTTTAAAAAAACTTTTATCTTGTACATTTTGGTCAGCCAAAAATTCAGTGCTTCCCATCCCGATTATGGGATTCCACGCGGGCGGCTACCCGAAATGCCTGGTTCTGGTGGCGAAGCAGTACGCGCCCTTTGTCATGTCGGTGGTGCAGGTAGGGGGGGGGGGGGGTAGGGCTTGCGATTTATAAACTTAAAATTGTTTTTTACAAAAACTTAATAAAAAAAAACTAAATAAAAAAATGTACAAAAACATAGCCCATGCAAAACAATTTAATAAAAGAAACTGCAGTGAAGATCTTGTAATTACGATCGAGCGAATGAGTGCGAAGCCAGTTGTGTCTCACGCTGTGCAGATGTTCGCCTGCGGAACGATGCTGTACGGAGCCTTTGTCGTGCCGATGATGACGCCGCAGAACACGTTCGACCAGTGGAGTACGGTAAGGGCTCGCACTTCACTCTAGTTGGATAAAAGCATTTACACTGAGCGAAATTTCACCACCATGCAGCACCTAGTGAATCATTCACCACACAAATTTCACCAGCCCGCTGGTGAATGGAGCACAATTCACCAGCGGACTGGTGAAATTTGTGTGGTGAATGATTCACTAGATGCTGTATGGTGGTGAAACTTCGCTGAGTGTAGTTCAGCAGCAACAAAAAATTGGCAGCATTCTACTTCTTTCTAGAGCGCGAAGCGGTGTGAAGTGAGAGAGTAGGCAACTTAGGAGTCAAGAGAAGTTCGATCTGGATCGTGCAGGAATTCAAAGTCCCCGGAATTCAGGTCTTCGTGATGTACACGATCGTGCTGACGGTCACGAATACGCTCTTCGTCCTGGTTGCCACTGCTGATCCCGCCAAGTGGACGCGCGCGAGAGACTTATCTCGAGAGAGAACAGCCGCAGACGTCTCCTGAAGTGCACCGACTAGATATTATTGAACGCAAATCTACGTTCAGTAGCCCTGGCGAATATGGGCTGACCATGTTCAGTTCGGCATTGGCAATTATTAGCGGAACGGAATATTCTGAACCGGGTTTGCTATTGAAATCAAAGGTGCTCGACAGTAAAACTATATTAGCAGAGTGGCTTAGGAAGACAGCGCGAAATAGTCGAGCAAAGAAGCAAATGAAGAGCAAACATGTAAGAACGATGTTCAGAATACGTCGTTCCACTCGTAACGCTAATGCCGACATAGGTTGGTTACATAGAACAAAATTCGCCAAAAGTTACAGTGACGTAAATTTTTATTCAATAATATTGGGGTTCTCTTTTTCAGCCTTTTTGGCAAATACGTTTCAGGGTTCACGCTCTGTAGATATGTTCCAATATTTATAGAAGCATGAAACATATCCGGGAAAAGACTCAAAAGAGAACCGCAGTAAGTGTCGCTCATGAACTATGAACGCTTGCTGTTGTGAATAATAAATGGCAATTCAACGACATGTTTCACAGAACGGACCTGAGAACGGAATTTGTTTTGATAGCAACAATTTTCGCGATAGTCCTCATCATTCCACAGACAGACAGACAGACTCTTCCCCTGATGGAATCCAGTATGCAATGGACTTATTGGCACGGGTGGCATAGGCAGTAAGAGGCGCGAAGATTATGAGAGGGTTAGTGGTGTGCGGAAGTTCACGGCAGAAAGTGAACCAAGTTTTGAACCTGCCAACTCAATTTCAAACCATAACTGAAATCCCAGAAGTTAGTCTTACAATCAGTGCCATTACGCATGCATCTTGCTAGATTGAACCCTACGACTCGCCTAGTACGAAACATATGGCAAGTAAATGTGACAAATCAGCAAATGCACATTTTGCGCGCCCTTACTAATCAGCGTTGCCTCAGAAATCCACTTTCTGCCGTGAACTTCCGCACACCACTAACCCTCTCATAATCTTCGCGCCTCTTACTGCCTATACCACCCGTGCCAATAAGTCCATCAGGATTCCTTTTCACTAAAGTAGAAAAGCTGCTCTAGGAATCATATTACTTTAAAGGAGCCGTTCCACGAGTTTCTGGCTATACTCGCTCTTTCCGTCATTCATTAGATCTAATCATCCTGATTATATGCGATCTTTTCACTCTCCGCGTAGTACTGAAGGTGCAAAGAGCAACGCGCATTTTGCAAAATATATTTGCTGACTGAGATGAGATATGGCTCTGATTCATTGACTAAATGATTTTTCACATTGTTCTGCTCATTTTAAGAAAAAGAACGACCATAAACGATGAGCGGAAAGGCCTAAATTGCAATATCAGGGTAGCCCGCGAATTCAAATCCTATCACACTCGTGGCCGGCTGTTTAACCAGATATCTCTGATTTCATTGTTAGACGTTGGCATTGTGATTGCGTACCTTATTTTTTACACTTTACAGGAAAGCTATCGAATACGTATTTCTGATTATGGATGTACAAGTTTCAACTGTCGACAAGTTTCACATTATTTTCGACGTCTTCGGATGTCTTGTCTAGGTACCTGCTTTTGGTGCTCCTTCTCTTCATGGTCCCCGGTCCCAGACGCAATATCTCACCGTATTCTACTCAACGGGTCATCTTCTTGTTCTATAATATATATATATATATATATATATATATATATATATATATATATATATATATATATATATATATATATATATATATATATATATATATATATATATATATATCACCCTCACGACTTGACTATGTACCAAAATGAGAATGTATAGGAAAATTAGTAAACCAGCACCGAATAAATATACTTCAAGAAATTGAAACAAAAAATGTGAATTATCAACAAAATTATAAATTACTAATTTCAGCTCTAGCAGGGATGCTTTCAGTTGAGTTGTGTTGAAGAGAGACGGAGAGGTAGATCATTTATCTCACTTGTCAGATCAGAGTGAGGAATGAGGGGAAGGCGGGGCTTATATATCTACCCTTCATCTTCATTAGCATTTTCCTCGGAGCGACGAGAAGACCGCGAGACCAAGAGAGAAACCAAGAATGATCTTGAGCAGACAATAACCCAATTAGGCCATCATACTACAACACTTTCGATAGCTTCAAGTTGTATGGAAGCCCTTGCGCTATTCTCTGGTATTCCCCAACATAATGTAAACATTAAAAAGTGGCTCAAATCAGCCTTACATAATGTGAACATAATACCGATTTCGACAAAATGTATACATTATATTATAGTATTAAAATAGTTCGTACATCGCCAATGACGACTGCGCAATGTTGAGCTGGGTCACTTTGAGTTCGGTGTGTCAGACTCATATTCTTACGGTACGTTCCGGCCGCTAGCTATCTTATTCTCACAATGTATGGATGTTTAACGGTTTGTGTGGTTATTTTTACTCGTTTTACAATAACAGTGGTTCGAAAAAAGGGGGGACTGCAACCAAATGTTGCTTATCAGTTTGCGATAGTCCGTTGGTGTGGCTTACTGTAAGTTGAAAATGTCAAACTTTTCCTTTTTCACAGACGGTCTTTAGGAGGCATGAGGCTACGGCCGGAACGGTTTTATGTCAAACTTTTTGGCGCTTGTAATACCCAAGGCCCCACGTAAACCCGGTTTGTCTAGGCCGCACTTTTATATGCACCCCAAGGCGCTTAGAGGCAAGTTCGAGGATGTACAGCGCACAACATAAAGAGTTCACCGCCCGCTATAGTCTTTCTATAGCGTGAGCAATTTTGAACGGCTTTCTCTGCTCCCCATGCAGGAAACAGGCCGAGAGCTGTGGCTCCTGCTATACCCACCCTGAACCATCCTACCTCTCAACACAATGTTAACATATCTCGGTGCGCCAAATACATAATGTAAACATTAATCGTAACATAATGTAAACATTGATGTTCGCATTATGTTGATTTCAAT
>LS913307.1:6431-16806 GCA_900490955.1 Micoletzkya japonica | reverse complement strand
TCCCCAATCAAACACTCATCTAAATCAATCTCTACCATTATTCACTAAACATCTAAGCTTTATCTCATTCATTATCTAATATTTATCATTCTAACTTATTTCCTTATAGAATTTATTGCAAAATAATTCATGTTTGTTTACTGAAATGGTTGCTAAAATGCTAATAATTCATTCTCCAATCTTCTCCTAGCTCTTTTTAAAATCACATCTGTCTTATTATTGCCCAGCTTCTCTAATTGTATGCCTATATTATGGTATACCAGATTAGGACGTTTATTTTAGTTGTTAAAACCTTTTCCGCTCAACCTTGTCCTTCATTACCTTCATCACATTAACAGTGTTAGCTTTCTTATTACCATTTAGCAGCACTACGAAAGTGCAATGAGGCTACCCAAATGATAAAGCCTGGAAGGATCAATTCCTTTGGAGTTTGATCTGGATAGCTACTTTCAATTTGTGTTTACCGCCCTCACACTGGTAGCCATGCACTCTTTATTTGGTAAAATAAAATAAAATAGTAAACATTCAGACCTTTGGTAATCACCAATTTTACAGTAGTATCTTCTCACCTAAAATTCCTAATATTATTACTCATAACTCTTTCAAATAATCAACCGGTAATGATAATCGCTCAAGCCAATCTGTTAATGTCTTTCTAAATCAGTGTGTTTTGACTATAACCACCTCTTCTATCCTTTGTGGCAACCCATTCCGATAATCTTCCTTCTAACATAGATGCTTAAAAGACCTTAGCATCTAATCAGTCTATCAAGCGAACTATTTTGAAGATGCGCTCGAAACGACCATCACGACCACGGAAGACCACGGAAGATCAAGACCTGTCACGATTATGGTTGAGCCCCACACTACCTCGCCAACTTCGTCGCATTCGTCGACGTGATCGGTGAGTTGGGATAGAAGAAAACATCATCACACTATCACACAATAATCAGTCGAAATATGACCTCACAGACTATCTGATGCTCGAGAATTTTGCTCAAACATGAGAGGGAAAGGCTGAAGAAGATCGTTGTTGATCATAGAAGGCTCTCTGCCTAGTTCAAATCCATAAGCGCAAGCTTCGGAATAAGAACTGACGAAGTCTCTTCGATCAAAAGATCATCGAGCCTTCCATTTCTCCTCTCATGTCGCCAATTCCGCTCGTGCAAAATTCAGATCAGTCGTAGAGAGCCACCGCAATTCTCAAGGATGTAAATACTGCAACGGAACCAACCCACCATCTCTTGCCCACAATATCCGAAATATCGGATACGGCAAGCAACGGCTCATCTTCTTGAAGATTGATCTGCCACCAGCTTTCTGGCTAGTCAATCTGAAAGAGGAAAACCGTTGAAAAGTTGCGTTCCACATATTTACCTTCCATTTCGAAAGAAGGGTAGGGAGACTCTCATGAGCTCCCGCTACCATTCAAAGGAGTGATTCTCAATGCAAAAATGGAATGAAAGCGAACGTCTTCAGATACCTGAAGGACTGGCTTATTACAAGTCCATTGCGAGAACAACACTTCAAGGATTTGCAAGAAATATTCACAGCTTTACTAAACAATAATAACCGAAAGTGCTCCTTCGACAACAAGGAAGTCAAATTCCTTGGATTGTTCGTTAGACAGGACAGTTAACCTGCCCTATAAGTAGCAAGCTGTCGAGGAAATTCCAAGACCAGCTTCTCCTACTGCACTTCCCTGCTAATAACAACCTACATTCATCGCTTTATAAGCGAATATGCCTAACCAACCGCACAATTCTCGAGCTCCTTAAAAAAGGATTTCGAATTCAAACGGGAAAGCAGAACCATGAGACAAGTTTTCTAGCGTTATAGCAGAAACACGTACTCATCAATCGCATCCTCAACACGCGGTTTTGCCCCAACCATTGCAATAGAAAGCATGCTCTTACAAGAGCAAATCAAGGGAATACTCCAGCCGATCGCCTATTTCTACCGGTGGCTGTTTGCAACCGAGAGAAATTATAAGCCGACAGAACTGGAAACCCAATCATTCTCTATTGCATCAGCAAAACAAAGAGGAGAATGCGCAGTCATCACTGACCGTGCGAAACGTTGTGCACTCTGCTTAAAGCTAACTTGGAGGAAAGGCTAGCGAAGTACCAATTGGTATTTCAAAGTTCAAAAACGGGAGAATTATACCGAAAGAGCATCGCTCTGGGTTTTCAACCATCTCCAGTATGAAAAGCCAAACAATCTCCAAATCATAACTCCTCCATTGTCAACTTTGTCAATAGTGAGGAAATTCAACGCGCAAATCCGTCTGTCAAGATCCTCAGGGAATCTTTCGACGACAATCTCTGCGTAGTAATCGACATTCTCATAAAGAAGTCGATAAACAGCGTTGATCAAATTCCATCTGGTCATTCCCCACAATATTGTTCAAACAAAAATTTCACTAATAATGGTAATCGCAAGAGCTTAGGAACTTTGGAAAATGGTTAAAATAAATCTTTCAGCAAATACATTCAGATATTATTGGTATTTCACGCCGGAAAGTCGTCTTGGAGAGAAATTCAGCTTTAGCGAAGCATTCCCAATATTCAACATCAATTGTGCATCATATCACGATGAGAGAGTAGAGTATGCAACAACTGCTCATTATCATCAAAACTGCGCAAGTGAGAGTGCCTGAAATTTGCTAAAACGTTTTCTGTGTGAGAAAGACTAAAATCACGAATGCAAATTATTTCAAAAAAATAATATTAGTACAAAAGCCAACAATCATTTCAGTAAACCTACATAATTTCAGTAAACCTACATTATTTCAGTAAATCTACATAATTTAGCCCCAATCCCCCCATTTCGGACAGGAACTTCAGCAAATCTACGACAGGAGGAAACCGAAGGAAACCGAGCTCTCTCCTCTCGAAAAGTCGCCGAAGGACGCGACGACTGGCACTTCGAGGGAGGAGATGAGATCGGAGGCTAAGGATATGGATGAGAAAGCGGAGTCAGTTCAACGGAAGTCATTCTTCCGAATAGGATCAACGAAGGATATCAAGAAAGGAGGCGTTTCCTGATCAGAACTGCATCAGTCATGTAGCTGAGATAAGGGCAAGTTAAGGATGAGAAAGGTATGACAAGATCACGTATTGCTAACGTTGAGAGTTGGAAAACAACTAAGGTATCACAAACGACAATATCAGGCTGTTGAGTAGGAGTGAGAGTGCATAAATATCTTCATTTAAGATTACAATCGAAGCGAGGCGAGAACCGATCACGACAACAACAACGACTGCTATGACAACGACAACGAGAGCAGACGCCCGCAAGCATTCCTCCGATGAACCGATCGAACAAGAACATCAACGACAACAGCCAATCGAGGAAAACGAAGACAAAGCCAAACGATGACTAAGACATCTACCAATCAACGACAACGTGAATAATCCGAACGAAGACTACTAACGATGACAATCCACTCTCGAAGGAACAATACGGTACCTATCTCAACATCCCCTTCCCCCACCTAACCCCGCCAAACTCAAAATCCAGACTGAAGCCAACTCTTGTCCCTACCCGTAGACTAACTTTATTTCTTTGTATTTCACTATCCGGTTTAACATTCAAACTAATCTTAGTGTAGCACAATTCAACAATGTTTATTTTCAACTTGCTATCTAACTTGTATTATCTTAGAGTAATGCAACATTTACGTCTCAACTTGCTTTCTATCTTTGTACACTCGTTAAATTATTTCTGTAATTGTCCTTATTAGTTGACACTGATTCACAAGCTGCTTTATTGTATGAACGAAATAGTTGTTCGGATCCAAATACTCCTATTTTATTTTCAAAAAAGGGAGTGTTGGCCAAGGAGGAATGAACAAGAGTCAGAGAGTTCGCAGAATGCGGTTCGGTGAATTGACTCGAGGAGGAAACAGGCGAGCCTGTGAGTGTGAGAACAACTCGAGATCTCGATGTCATACGCCGAAGTAGTCGTCGCGTGAACTCGGGCACCTCCTGGACAGCCTCTGAGAGAAGATTCTGCAGATCGCGAGGAATTCCTCGTTTCTGCAAAGGAGAATCGCCTCATTTCACTGCATGTCCACTTCGCAGTACATACATGGGATCTTTAGTGAGAAGCGAAAGTTCGCTCATACCATGAGAGAGCGCTTATTTACATGCATTCTTCTCGCAAGCGTCCAAAATAACAATGCTACTTTGCTCACCTTGCCATTGAAGAAGGAGATGTACATTCCCGTATTCCCACGCCGTCCCGTCCTTCAAATTCGCTGCACGTACTCATCGACATCGTTCGGAAGGTCAACGTTGACGACGTAACGAATGTTCGGAATGTGTAGGCCACGGGCAGCAACCTGATGACGGGAGGGGATAGTCAAGGGAATGGGGATGTGGGAGGGGGAGGGATACGGTAGGGAATTACTTTAACACTGGCATACTGTAGCCCCGCTTTGGCATATCAAGGTGTAACTATATATTCAAATCATTAACACTTTTACTAAATATTTGAGTGATCTTCTTGAACAGAATGCTTAACTAGAATAGTGAAGTTACTCTGCCCAAGCAAGTCTGTGGCAAACAACGAGCTGGCTCAGCCTAATCGCCCGATAAATGAACTTACAGCAGTAGCGACAAGAACGTTGCACTTGTTCGTTCGGAACATCTCGAGGTTTCGTTCCCTTTAACGGCTTACTTGTTTAACAGCTTAATTCCTCTTCAGTATTTATAGGCTAGATGTAAAGGAAAAAGTAAACAAATAGATCTCTCCTAACAAGATCGTATAACAATGTGTACCTCTCAAACTGTTTGAGATCTTCATGAATGGCCCTTGCACTGACTGATCTCCTCTGCAGGAACCACGCGAGTTCGTTCGCTCCCCGTTTCGTCTTATCGAGCATCAGAATGAGGGGCGTGGATTCTGCAATGCAACAGGTCAAAGATCAGCTTTCGAATATCAAAGATCAAGGTAAGGCAATATTCATAATTGTAAGTTCTGCAATTGTATGCATTTTGAAACATACATGGGTGCAGACCCGACGGTTGGGTCACAGTGTTCTAAATGTCAAGCGAACAAGCCAAAATGCTTAGGATACGGTATTTTCATTCTCCCTCTCTGTTCCCCTCGCGTGCTGTTCGCTCCCTCATTCGTCTCTCAACCAAGAGTCATCCCACGCAATTTTAACCAAGGATCGGAAAGAAGAATCCTCCCCTCTGAAGGCTTGGCGTACGAGGGGAGTACGCGTCAATCGAGGATCAAAAGGCAGCTCAAGATTCATTATCACCTCGGAGTGAGTGAGTTTTCGAAGAAGATTTGAAGTGTCTGACCACACCTATCTATATCAAAGTCCCCTCCTTTGGACCCAAATCCACTGATAGTCCAGATACAGGTGTAAAACTGGAACTGGAACGGTGTTTTCCGTGCGAGATTTCCTACCGAAATCAGGGTTATTTTTCGGCATCTCGTTCGCTTAACATTTTCACTGTTCACAGCATTCCACGCGGTGAAGAATGTGTCTAATAGCGAATTGACCACCATTTTTGAATTATCTCAAGAATGGTTAATCGAATCTGTACCAAATTTTCAACACCTCTTAAGATTATAAAGACGAACCTAAGTTTTTAAATTCATGAATTTTTGTTCATTGGCTCGCTTACAGGATCGGATCCTATGCGCGGAAACCACTATTCGCTATTAGAACGCTTGGAATGCTGTGTGTTGTCAGAACACTGTGGGGTGGTAGGCCCCTCATTTTATATCAGGTGATGGCTGATTGCCTTTACTTTGAATAACACAACAGTATCCTAAAATACTGCATGCTTCATATTTTCACGCGGTGTCAGCTTTCCGGGCTGATCATTCGCACGCGTGCCCAAGATACGGTATTCCGTAGGACGTGCGCTGTGTCAAACATGTAATAATAATATGCTGATGCTTGCCATTCTCTGAGATTTCACTCTCGTATACTTATTTCGAGCTACTGATGCTAAGGGAAAATAGCGCTTGTGAATTATATAAAGGAGTAATAGTTTATATCTTCATACAGTACCTTCCTGATCTGCGGCTCGAATCCCATATCGAGCATACGGTCAGCCTCATCAGATACCGTATACCCTCGAAGGGGACTTATCCCTGCTCGATGATATCGATTAGTCAACCGGCCCTCGCGATCAGAATGTTGCAGCCATCCTGGAAAGGGGAAATCAATAACTAGGCCTTTACACAGTATTTCTCATATGCGGGTAAAGTAACTGACTGAGCATCATGTCAGTTTGACGCCTATCCGGGAATAAATAAAACTTTTTCTAGCCTACCGATAAATAAGGTTTCCGGTGTAATATTCGATTTTTGACAAAAAAGGGTCTACCAGCCAGCGGTCGAGGCTAATGATCACGTTACAGCTTATGGTTAGGGGATACATGAAGCGTGCAGCTTCGCTCCTGTTCACACAACACAGGGCTCCCACAGCACGCTTCGTGGATCGCCGGTCACAGCGTAGTTTTGTTAGTTTTATCCTCGCTTCTCACTACCGTTAAGCTAGTAAATTGTGGGCCGTGTTTGAAACACTTGAAACAAGGCCATATCTCGGCTGGGAAAGGTCGTACAGAGTTCTGCTTGGAATTTTTGAAATCCTCGGGACGAGATCTATTTGTGTATCAAGTTTGGTAACGATTCCTCAAGTTTAAAGACCCTTAAAACGTAAGAATGTGGCATTGGAGAGGTTCGAACTGGGATAGCGAGAATTTATCGGGATTTCTAAGATAAAAGCCGTTTTAACCGGTTTAAAGTTGTCTAATCATCACCAAACTTGATACACAAGTAGATCTCGTCCTGAGAATTCCAAAAATTCCAACCAGAACTCTGTACGACCTTTCCTAGCCGAGATATAGCCTTGTTTCAAGTGTTTCAAACACGGCCCACAATTTACTAGCTTGACGGTACCTTCAAAGCCTAGCCAGGTTATTTTTATATGTACAGTAGGGGTACCGTAATGCCCTCATTAGAGCTACCGTACATGTAGCAGAAGTCGTGGATGGTTGCGAGGTGGGTGAAGCCGGTATCTCGGATCCAGCATCTGAAAAATAAGTTAACTGACCTCTTCAAGTTTTCAAGCTTATCTGCTACACCTAATACGATGAGAGAACAGAAGTTGTGGTGCGACACCACGCTAGATTTTGTGAGAATGGCAGAGATCACTGAACAGCCGCACGATTAACTTCTCCCAAAAGTTGATAACCGACTTTCAAATGGACGCTTGTAGTTCTATTAGATATTTCTGAAGATATCGAAATGAAATTTGCAGGAGTCGTGTAATTCATGCAGAGCTGGCTCTGTGAAAAATTTGAAATTCATAGCTCTTTTCATTCTTGAGTTATTCATAGCTGTTTGAAAGTCGGTGACCGGTCGCCGAGGCGGATTAATCGCACGGCAGAACGCCAATTCTTTATACTGGACTAATTGTAAGCCTTCCATACTGCGAGACCGTAGTATTGCAGAATTCTCAGTGTTGATATAGTAGAGAAAGAGGGAAGATATAATCGTTCCGGTTGTTGCGCTGATTCCGGTGCCTTTCAAAGCGATATAATCAACTTCTAGTGTAAATCATGAGAGAGGTAAAGAATGTGTCTAATAACGAATTGACCACCATTTTTGAATTTTCTCAAAAGTGCCTAAACCGATCTACACCAAATTTCCGGAGGTGTTAGAATTTAAAGAGTCGAACTTAAATTTTTAAATTCATAATTTTTCGTTCGCTGGTTCGCTTACTGAATCGGATCCTATGCGCGGAAACCGCTATTCGCTATTAGAACGCTTGGAATGCTGTGGAGTCTAGATGTTGCTGATCTCAAAAACATATTCATGTCTCTGATATCTTTTCTTGGAATGAAGTCGCACCGTTTCAAAGCGCGAAAATTTCGCTAAACACCGTAGCGGCGGAATCATGAATTATACGTTCCGCTTTTCGCGACTAGAACAAGCTCAAAGTTTATATTGGTAAGTGCTAAACCAAGATAATTGTCGGTAACTCAGAACATTTTGTCTGCCTCCATGCATTGCACTCTTTGAAAGGATGCAGCAAGCGATTTTCTACCATTTGTTGCGACGTTCACCATGCGATAGCATCAAAAGCTATGCGTCTTGGTTGAGTTCAGTAAGTAGTCCCTCTCGAAAAGTACATAATAAAGTAGCCATAAGTAAAAAAACCTGTAGGGTTTGCTCGTTCCATCAGCTCTAAACTCTCCCTTGGGGGCCTCTGTAGGGACGTGGGGGGAATCTGGAGTGGAGACAAGGATAATGAAAGAATATCTCTACTTTGAGCTAACTATATCAGGCACCCCTCCTCCCTCCATACGTGGGCACCGACCCGAATTATGGATGGTAGGCCCGTATTTCTTGAGAATTTTACTTAGGTAGGCCTATGTTTTCAACAAAATTTCAATTGGTAGGCTTGATTTCGTACACTGGTAGCCTCATTTCTCAAAATATTGCGGGGAAGGTTGCCCACGTATGCCTCCCTCCCCGTTTGTCATCCGTAGTGCCCAGTGAATCTTTCCAGTTTGATAGTATTTACAGGAAAATCGAGAATTACGGTAAGCATGAAAGATTGAAGGGACACTGATAATAAATATGTAAATCGGGCTTGCTTTTCAAACCCTAGTACACTGCCATACCTGATCGTAAGCATCGTAAGGCTGCAATACTCGTACGTCCTGTTTGATGCCCGACCCACGCACCATGACCCCCGTGAAACCCTCGTTGAGCGCGTCCGAAGCTGAGACCAGGCCTGAACCGAGATATTATAATTATAACCTCAAATCCCTGCAGGGACCCTCACATAATTAGAGAAAATCAAAGGCAGCAATCCAAACAAGCCTTTTTCTGTATGATTTTCGGGTGCAGACACCCATCCTAACATCCGTTCAACAACAGCGCCCATGTATGGTTTCAAGCAAACAAACCTTGCGCAAGTCTTACATAAACCCATCAATATTGCGGCGCGATCAAAACGCACTGTCCGTTAGCAGTGTTTGGCAATCTGCCAATATGTGTATACTGGCAAGCTTCATAGTCAAACACAAGAAGCAGTAAGAATATAGATTCAAAAATAAATGAAATCCTTGCCACCCACCGATATCGATGGTCCTCTCCTTCCAGATTCGATTCTCCGTTAACATGTCCTCCAGCTCGTCGATTCTCCGCGGGAAATTCATGGGCCTGGAGAAGAAACAAAGAATAAAACAAAATTTTAAAACGTTATGTAGGGAATGTTCTACACAATATTTGGTATAAAAGGCTGGCATTATTTGAGTCTGCCTCTAATTCTTGCAATAATTCAATGTTGTTCTAGGAATTCGCATATTGAGAGTAGTGGTGAACATTCCGATGTCTTCATTCTTTGTGCTTAGACCTACCAGAGGTAGACTTTCTTCCTTTTCTTTTCATATTCCAATTGCTCGTAAGGAGAACCTTCGTTCGTCTTTTGCACATAGAGTTGTTCGGTTCTTGTCTAAGCTCCACACCGTACTTAGTCACACCTCAATTTCATCCACAAGCATAAGAAGAGCCCTATTGTCCCTTCCCCATGTCCCCTCAAGGCTCGGTCATGCAATCCCCAATCTATAGCTAAACGAAAGTCAGTCTTTGGGTTCCACCGTAATCCTAATCCCCTGTTCTCTACACCCTTCACAAGCATGAGAAAGTCTGCCCAACCCACCTGTGTATATATCTGGTTTGTTCTCCATTAACTTATCAGTCGCTCGATGCAGCAATCCGATGTGTGGAATGGCCTTGACGACCACCTGAACATCATTCACATTATTGACTCAACTAGTTCGCCCGAATTTCCTGTAGGGCGTCAGGATTAAACAGGTCCACCGTAATCCTAAAAGCCAACCACTAGCACAAAAAGAAGGGTATAAAGTAGATGTTGGCATTGAGAAGGCAACCAGTAGAGAGATATCAATCAAGATATAAATAAGAAGAAAATAAAATTCGATAAAATCGACAAAATTACACAAAAAAATGTTTGACCTCCCTCGAGCTTGAGAATAAGTCGTCGCAGCACGCCGTGGGCAGGCCGGGTGTTCAGGATCATATTCTCCAGGTTCTTCTCTCTGAAAGAAGAGATAAACAAAAATCGGAATATTACTGTCCACGTCCACTACATCCCACTATAGCCTAGGATATAAACACGCCACTTTGCAGGTTGAAAAATTGCCAAACTGCTTCATAAAATACATTATCATTTACATCACCACACACCAGAAATAAGTACAAACGAAGAAAGAACTGCTTGCCGGAAAAGCATGTAAATTATGCACTTCATCAATCGGCTTGCCAGCACTAACCGATAGAAAATAGGAAAAGAGACTCTTCCCTCACCTCT